>APFE031635150.1:43877-88492 GCA_000404065.3 Pinus taeda
GATCGGATCTTTGGGGTCACGAGTTTTTTTAAGTAGACAACAATTTCGCCCATTCCAACCGCCAGAAATCATCGCCGCGAAGTGCCAAATTGTTGTCTCGTTAATTTTCTCTAAATTTAGAAGCTAGTCCAGATTTAGCCAAACTCCAAATTTAGTTGGTGCTCTGCTAACTTTAGCTAAGGAGCCTATTTGACCAAAAATTTGACTAGCCATAACTTTCACATATGATGTCGGATTGAGGAGTCGTTTGCGTCGTTGGAAATCTTGCAACAAGCTATTCGATTTGATCCTAGTTTAATTGCAATCAAAATAATTTTATTTTTGAGCATTTTCAAAGCCCTCTTTGACTTCTGAGTGTTTCTAAATCCACCTGGATCATTCCTCCCCACTAAGAAGATTTTGGTCCTCCAAAAACATGAACACATTCTGCAATCTGGTGTACTCCCTTGTTTTCACAACAAGTGCCCTGCCAAGCAACACTTCCTTCTCTAACATCTGAATTCCATGCAAACCTGTGATACATTTTTTGTAAATCACATACAAGACCAAACATGAATCAAACAACCCCATACTTGCCAAGAGTTTATAACACACTCTTTCGTCAAGTTTACAGCAAAATCATAACAAAACCAATTCCTGAACTATCAACAAAAGGCCAAAATATCATCATGTTGCTTTCATAAGTGATGGAAAACACATCATCACTTTTACGATCATTTCACAACATATGATTTACAAAATCTCGCCATGACAAGCTACTATATCTAATAAAACCATCTCTCACTCAACAAAGTGAATGGGTCATCTCCCTATGGTGGATTTTTTCATTGCACACCTTCACCAGTTTGATTCTTCATAGGTGCTTTTATGGAGTATCCGACATGTGGTTTTTTGATCTGCATCCTTATTGTAGTGACTATAATGATTATTTCTCCTCCAAAATTATGGATCGTCTTGGAATGCTTATTCCTGGGGTGACTCTGATAAGTGATCGTGGAATCCTCACTATCACTAGAATGTGATGAGGTGCTCCCATCACCCGTCATTGGTTGGTCACTGGTTGTCTTGGAGAATTCTCCAACCTCTTTTTTGACATACCCAAGTCCTACATAACAAAAAAATTCCTCCACTTTGATGGGATTCACAATGCCCTGACCATTAATGTCGAGGCCCTTTCATTGATACCCCATTTTTTTCAACAATTTTGATCCAATTCATGTACTATGTTTCTCAAAAGAAACGAAATCATCATCATAAAAATAACATGAAATTGAAGAATCAATTTTTACCTCTGGCTTGTTATGTTGCAACTTTTCCAAGGCCTCCTCCTTAGCTTGTAGCTGATGTTGCAACCTTTGTTTCTCCTTCTTTGCTTCTTGTAGGAGTCTTCTTAGTTTAGCATTCTCCACTTGAATGCCTTAGTTGATCTCTTCGAGTTCTTAGAGCCATGCAATATTTTGTGTCCTCCATATTTTTGGCACAATATATACTAAAATCTTTGTCTCATTCCCTGAATCAGAACCCAATTTGATAGGTCCATATTCTGCAATCCCAAGAGATGCAATCATCATTTCATCACCTGAGTCTGATACTAGGTTAATTGGTCCAACACCTGCAAATCTTGAAGCTATGATCTTCTCATCATCCTTTGATTCAAATTCTTGGTCTTGTTGCACAGTTGCAATTGTCTTTTACTTCTCTTTTCTATCATTCCTCTTTGGCCTCAATTCTGGATGCAATTTCTAGAAATGATCTTCATGATTCCCTTCTTTCTCACAATGAGAACAAGAGGGCCTTGCTTATTTTCTCTTAGTTTCTACTGCCCTCTTTGGGCAGTCATCTTGTTCATGCTTCTCCTTACTTTCAAGATGTGCAATCTTCACACTAGATTCATCAAGGGGTTTAGGTTCAAATAATAAAAGTGTATGACACAAATAACCATCCAATGAGCCAATGTATTTTATCAACATTTTAAGAGAGCATAATGGAATATTCAATGTAAATGCTTGTTTCCTAAACTCCTCTATAAAATATTGAACATTTTGAACTTTACTTTGCTTCAAATGTTGCCATTCCATCATGGCCTTCTATTTGTAACCCAATGGGTAAAACTTGTTAGGGTCATATCATTTAGGGTTGAAGTGTCTCCTTCTTGTTATTCATTTTAAGATTCAATGGTCAATTAAACTATGAATAACTAGGTGTCATAGCCTAAATATTACTTGTCAAATGAGCCATCTTGTCCTTGAAGTCCTCTGATCAAGATAAGTTTGAAGGTTTGGAAGATTTTTTGGGTCTGATACACCCCCCTTTTATTATTATTATTATTTTTTTATAACAAATTGGTAAAAAAAAATCGATCGGATCTTTGGGGTCACGAGTTATTTTAAGTCGACAACAATTTTGCCCATTCCAACCGCCAGAAATCGTCGCCGCGAAGTGCCAAATTGTTGTCTCGTTAATTTTCTCTAAATTTAGAAGCTAGTCCAGATTTAACCAAACTCCAAATTTAGTTGGTGCTCTGCTAACTTTAGCTAAGGAGCCTATTTGACCAAAACTTTGACTAGCCATAACTTTCAGATATGATGTTGGATTGAGGAGTCGTTTGCATCGTTGGAAATCTTGCAACAAGCTATTCGATTTGATCCTAGTTTAATTGCAATCAAAATAATTTTATTTTTGAGCATTTTCAAAGCCCTTTTTGACTTCTGAGTGTTTCTAAATCCACCTGGATCATTCCTCCCCACTAAGAAGATTTTGGTCCTCCAAAAGCATGAACACATTCCGCAATCTGGTGTACTCCCTTGTTTTCACAACAAGTGCCCTGCCAAGCAACACTTCCTTCTCTAACATCTGAATTCCATGCAAACCTGTGATACATTTTTTGTAAATCACATACAAGACCAAACATGAATCAAACAACCCCATACTTGCCAAGAGTTTATAACACACTCTTTCGTCAAGTTTACCGCAAAATCATAACAAAACCAATACCTGAACTATCAACAAAAGGCCAAAATATCATCATGTTGCTTTCATAAGTGATGGAAAACACATCATCACTTTTACGATCATTTCACAACATATGATTTACAAAATCTGGCCATGACAAGCTACTATATCTAATAAAACCATCTCTCACTCAACAAAGTGAATGGGTCATCTCCCTATGGTGGATTTTTCATTGCACACCTTCACCAGTTTGATTCTTCATAGGTGCTTTTATGGAGTATCCGACATGTGGTTTTTTGATCTGCATCTTTATTGTAGTGACTATAATGATTATTTCTCCTCCAAAATTGTGGATCGTCTTGGAATGCTTATTCCTGGGGTGACTCTGATAAGTGATCGTGGAATCCTCACTATCACTAGAATGTGATGAGGTGCTCCCATCACCCGTCATTGGTTGGTCACTGGTTGTCTTGGAGAATTCTCCAACCTCTTTTTTGACATACCCAAGTCCTACATAACAAAAAAATTCCTCCACTTTGATGGGATTCACAATTCCCTAACCATTAATGTCGAGGCCCTTTCATTGATACCCCATTTTTTTCAACAATTTTGATCCAATTCATGTAGTATGTTTCTCAAAAGAAATGAAATCAACATCATAAAAATAACATGAAATTGAAGAATCAATTTTTACCTCTAGCTTGTTATGTTGCAACTTTTCCAAGGCCTCCTCCTTAGCTTGTAGCTGATGTTGCAACCTTTGTTTCTCCTTCTTTGCTTCTTGTAGGAGTCTTCTTAGTTTAGCATTCTCCACTTGAATGCCTTAGTTGATCTCTTCGAGTTCTTAGAGCCATGCAATATTTTGTGTCCTCCATATTTTTGGCACAATATATACTAAAATCTTTGTCTCATTCCCTGAATCAGAACCCAATTTGATAGGTCCATATTCTGCAATCCCAAGAGATACAATCATCATTTCATCACCCGAGTCTGATACTAGGTTAATTGGTCCAACACCTGCAAATCTTGAAGCTATGATCTTCTCATCATCCTTTGATTCAAATTCTTGGTCTTGTTGCACAGTTGCAATTGTCTTTTACTTCTCTTTTCTATCATTCCTCTTTGGCCTCAATTCTGGATGCAATTTCTAGCAATGATCTTCATGATTCCCTTCTTTCTCACAATGAGAACAAGAGGGCCTTGCTTATTTTCTCTTAGTTTCTACTACCCTCTTTGGGCAATCATCTTGTTCATGCTTCCCCTTACTTTCAAGATGTGCAATCTTCACACTAGCTTCATCAAGGGGTTTAGGTTCAAATAATAAAAGTGTATGACACAAATAACCATCCAATGAGCCAATGTATTTCATCAACATTTTAAGAGAGCATAATGGAATATTCAATGTAAATGCTTGTTTCCTAAACTCCTCTATAAAATATTGAACATTTTGAACTTTACTTGCTTCAAATGTTGCCATTCCATCATGGCCTTCTATTTGTAACCCAACGGGTAAAACTTGTTAGGGTCATATCATTTAGGGTTGAAGTGTCTCCTTCTTGTTATTCATTTTAAGATTCAATGGTCAATTAAACTATGAATAACTAGGTGTCATAGCCTAAATATTACTTTTCAAATGAGCCATCTTGTCCTTGAAGTCCTCTGATCAAGATAAGTTTGAAGGTTTGGAACATTTTTTGCATATAAAGTCTGGTTCAAATCCTGTTGTAGGTGTTTTCATGATAAAGTTCTTAGAAGCAACCTTCCAACGATGTATCCAATTCTCCGAACTGACTTATGGATCAAAAGTTAGAGCAAGTTGAAGTTTATTATTCAAAACCAGAAAATAAGGAAAAAGCTAAGTGCTCATCTTAGATCTCGCATATCAGAGATTTGGAGAGGCAAGTAGCAGAGGTTGGAGCAAATCAACGATCAATGATCACTGATATCACATATCAGTGATCAGAGGTTCAAGCACAATGAAATAATGAGGGCATATCAACGATTAGTCATATCGGCAAATCAATAGTTGACGGGGATCCTTTTCATGTCATATATCACAGTCAGGTATTGGCGATTGCATGTCATAGGGGTGACAATTCTCAAGAGTTGCGATATATAAATGCGCGATATGCAAGTTGCAATATCTGATACCATGTAGGAATTTACAGGGTAAGTTCCTCAGAAAGAACACCAGAAGGACACCGCTCACAAACAGAACACAGATCAATACACCAGTATTTTGACGTGGTTAAAACCCTCAGAGAGGGAAACAGTCCACGGCCTGCGCCAACGTGGCTACTACAGGCAATTTATTAATAAAAGAATGAAAATTTACATAAGCTTCTCTCATGCACGGTTAACCTACAAATGACCCTCCATGCGCTTAAATAGAATTCATGGACCAATCGGGTGTCAAGCCACGGATCAAGTGTCGGTAATACCGAGGAGAGAATGAACCGTCGGATCACTACATATCGTGACCGTCGGATTCTAAGTTACAAATGTACATAGTAAAGAAACACACTTTACCTAACTCTATACTAGACCAAGTTATACTTAACTATTCCTATGTGTCGGAATATCCTAACAATTAAACTGTCGGGAAAGTTCCTTATTCAGTGTTAAAGCACCGAGGGGATGCCTAAAACATTTTACAAAGGATTTTATTGAAAATCAGAGTAGGTTTGGGCCTTTTCTCTCTCATCCAACAGGACGCGTGGCAGTGCATGATTGGTTCCACTATGCTACATAGCGTCTGATGTCATCATGACATGGATGTATGGTGGACACATGGCATGCAAATTCAACATTTTGAGGGCTCATAAGAGGCCAAAAAAGGTGACATGTGTCACCACTCACCATGTGACACATGGAAAATGATGACATTAGATTGCAATCGGTAAACAAAGGATGAGGAATGTCGCTGCTTGAAATTAAAACCTCTGATTGAGGGGGATGCGATGCGGCAGCTAGCACCGTGGTCATGAGAGATCAAAGGAACCAAGAACTATTGGCACAAGGTAGGTAGAAGCATAAAATACATTTTATGTATTAAAAGCAAAGGTGAGGCAGAGATATGTTAACGAAGGATTTTAGATAAGATTTGGTGGAAAATGTTTAACATATGTTTTTATGTATTAAAACCTGGTGTGTGCCCTCCCTTATTCCATTTCCACGTGGATTATGCCACATCATATATTGGGGATCAGAGAAGTAGCGTTGTCATTGATCCAAAAGTAAAAGTGTCGAACTGAAACTTCCGATATTTTAAAGGCTCAAGAACATATGTTGTGTGGTCCCATGTCTTATGCAGTGGAAACATTGTAATAACATAATACTTCAAAGAATCACCCCCCATCCCAGCTAAAGGGTTTAGCCTCGGAAATTGAGTCTCTGGTCACAACCCTTTGGACATGTGAAATGATAACTTAACACTAGGAGCTAAGGATCTCAAAGGTCGGAAATCTTGGAAATTTTAAAGGGAAGTATAAATGAAACTTGTGGGATAAGCACTTGTGACATAAGCCAATGGTTACTGCCCATTGGTTTTATAGCTTAAAATGCATTTCACAGTCATGATTTTATAATCTGCCATGTTATTTTTTTTTATGGCTTTGACTGTTCGGAAAGCAATAAGATAAGCTTAAAGGGGGCCAATAAGGTAGAAATAAAATGTACCAAGGCATCTAGAGGGATTTTTGACAAGATTTTTTGCACAATGATAGGAAGTTCAATATTTTTTAGTGGAATATAGACATATATATAAAACTGGTGAGTTTGATGTTGTTCAGACTAGGCAAATGAAGATAAAAATACTTTTCTAAGTTTAAAGTTGTTCCTATATCTTGATGCTGTTTCTATTAGAACAATGATAAAACACACCTTTTGATCCATGTAGGTGGATGAATGCAATGTATCTGGTCCTCAATGTAAAAGAGAATAATGGAGAATTCTTGAGAGTAGGAGTACGCCTTGTATTATAAAATAAAATAAAAAACTCAGAGCATATTTTGCTACAAGTTTCAGAGATTCCTGTGGTGTGTGGTTTCAAGTTTGTGTCTCCTTTATGTTAATCCGATATTCATTTCTGGAATTGTTTTCTTGAATTCATCCTTAGATGCTCAGGATAATTGTGGATCTTATACATGATGGAATTCTTTATTGCTGTTTCATGGTTCTTTTGAATATTTGGTCATTAGTTATGAACAAAATTCATAATTATATACTTTGTTACATTTGACTGAATATTTTTATGTTTCCCTCATTCTTCACTATACTACAATCAATAAATGACTTGAATATGTGCCTACCTTGCCTATGTTATCTAGATGGATAATGCATGCCTTGATGTTCTATGAAATTATATTTCAATGGCCCTCTCTCCCAACAATTTTCACTAAATCTTATCTTATTTACCCCTTGAACTTAATAAGTAGTCTAAAATGCATATCCTATCATTCTTTTTGATTGATAGTTGATCCAGCGAGAGAGCCCTCTCCAAGATTAGGGGGATTGGAACTTAACCTACAAGTGGTTTGTGGTTACCTCTGAGATCCCTTTCCTCGGCCTTAAGGGATTTATGGAGTGCTACAAAAATTGTACTCTTAAAGGAGAAACAAACTTAGACCAAGATGAAAGAAGTTTACGACTACTCTTATCGCCTTTCTGTAGCTTGCCTTCCCACCAAACGATAGTGGTGCCACTCAATCGAAGGGATCTATATGGATCTTGGATTCATCCTCTTTGATTCGTTGTATGCGGAAATATACTTCAACTTGTCTGATCCAATTATCTAGCTTTTCTGCATTAGATTCTCCACTAAACACAGGCATATCAAACTTGACATTCAACTTGAAAACAAGATTTTTATGAGCTTTTCTACCTGTAGAATGATGAGAAGACTAAGAAAAAGAAATTTCACTGGAATATGGAGAGGGAGGTTCAGGAGGCTCTTCTTGTTCTCCTTCATGATTCACCGAGGCATGATCATCTATTCCTTCCTTGTGCTCTGGTTTCGCCATTGTCTTCTCATACTTTGCAAACAATTTGTCCACTTTTTTCTGCCATGGCATAGAAGGCCTTGCGATAGTTTCACCCTTCCTCCAACTGAGCAACTTCATTTACAATTTTCCCTCTTCATGCTACATGCTTTGCTTCTAGATAAAATGACTTAAGTTTTCCTTCATTAGTTATCATACAATTGCAATTCACATCAACTAAAGACCCGCTCTAATATCAAAATTGATCCATATCTTTCACTTCAAAGATGCATACATAATTGCATTTAAAAGGGGAATGCAATCATAAGATGCATACATAATTGCAATTAAAAGGGGCATGCAACCATAAGATGGAAACACATTAAAAAAGTGGAAATATACGACAACCATAAGAAGAAAAGACACAAACAAGTTGATAAAGGAGTTCACCTAGTGTGGGTTACATCTTCAGGCCCTCCTCAATGTGGGGAGGCCTATTTCATTAATCTTCAATGAAATCAAATTACATGCATGTACAAAAGACACCTTATATCTCCACTTCCAGGGATGGACTAAAAATACACACCTCTGCTGAAGAAATAGACAACAACGTTGAATTTCTAGTGAAAAATTGTGAAAAATGACTGTAAAGTCGACCCCTTTCTGCTTCAGTCCAAATATTGTCCCCTAGGAATCTCAAAGATTTCCCAAAGATTCCTTCTCATGGGTTGAATGAAATTAGACTGCTTAGAAGAAGAATATGATCACATAATCGCATTCCTGGTGAAAAATTGAGAAGAATGAGTATAAAGTCGGTCTGGTTTCGAAATTGTCAATTTTAGACCCCCATGTAATTTCAAAGATTCCTAAAGACTCCATAAAGATTCTGTTATGTAGGGTGGCTGAAATTCCACTGCTCAGATTAGAAAATTGATCGTGCCATTAGAATCCTGGCAAAATCTTGGTTTGTTTGAGTAAGCTTGACATGAATCTGACATTGTGAGAATTTGGCAAGGGAATCTTTTAGATTCCCTGCATTAGGGTTTCGCTCTTTGGTTACCATGTCATTCTCTTCTCCTCCATTGGCCTCGGAAAATGATGAGTTCTTGTTTTTATATAAAAAGTTGGGCGTATTGTTCAAGATTGCATGGGCTGACACATTGGTTAAACTCAATGTTTTGTTGTGGATGGCTCAAGTTCTAACCCGCGGCTGACACATCTTTTTTTGGCATGTTTTGAATTGGGGCGGGCAGTTATTTGACCATGGGTGGTATGTTCAATATGGAGGGTGGGTTCAAATCCCATTGGCCCCATTTTAATATTGGTCACGGTCGTTGGGTGGCGAGCCTGCCAATGGCGTCCTGCCCCAAATATAACATATATTATAAATCAGTGGCCTGGGTGGGTCCCCCATTTTTTATTTTATTTTATAACAAATTGGTAAAAAAAATTGACTGAAATTTTGGGGTAACCAATTTTTTTAAGTCACTGAAAATTTTGCTCAATCTGACCATTGGAAACTGTTGCTGCAAAGTGCCAAATTATTGCCTCGTTAATTTTTGCCAAATTTATTGGCTCTGCCAGATTTTGCGAAGCTCCAAATTAAGTTGGCACTTTGCTAACTTTAACCAAGGGGTTTAGTTGAGTAAAAAGTTGTCTCCCTATAATTTTCACATAAAATGACGGATTGATGCGCCATTTGTGCTGTTGGAAATATTGCGAAGAGCTCTTTGATCTAAACCTAGTTTCATTGCAATCCAAGAACTTTGATTTTTGAGGCTTTTCAAAGCCCTGTTTGACTTCTGAGCATTGCTGGAGCCACCTGGATCAGGTATGTGCCTTGCGAGATGATGATGATGGTGTCTATCAGTCATTAGTATTGCTAGCATTGTGCTATGATATTATGGAGAGGTAGTGTTATTAGTCAAGGCCTTTCCATGTGACATTGCTAGTTGGTATGATGCAAATAGATGGCTTACCAATCTGACTCTTCTTATGAGAATTATTCAAATTGATAATGTCCAAATACCTTGTATGGATTATGAATACCTCCCCAGTTAAGAGGGAGTGTTGAAATATGTAACTAGGTTCAGTATTCATAATGACACACGTAATCAAGGTTTTAGGTATTTGATGTAAAAAGAAAAATAAATTTTTTATTTTTTATTCTTGAGGCATGGGTTTCATGCTCAAGGAAATTTATTTTATAGGTTGAGTTTCCATTGAGAGCTTTTATGGCTTTTCATTATGTCTACAAGTCAAGAGAGTCATTGTCATGTATGGAAGAACTGTTACCCACCACTTCGTGGGTGATACCCCCAGGAGAAATTTTTCTCCATGATGAACCTCAACCAGCAGCCAAAAACCCCTTGCAGCTTCCTACTAGCTTGTTGATCCATTTATCTGCCACCCAAGCCAACCATGTCGTCCCTCACCCACCTGTATTGATAGTATGTTTGAAGGCAGGCCTCCCAAATCTAAAGGCGTGTCTTGTCATTTGGTAATTGAGTATTGGCTTTACTTATCATGGATACTTCTCGGTATGGATTCATGGGGGGATTTGGAAAAAAGGGTGGGATAAGTTTGTTGCCTTGCCCCTTGATCTCTTTTGGATGTTACCCTTGGATCTTAGTCCCGTGGGATCTCCTTTATTGACCATTTGGTTCTAGGGTGGTACTACTTGGGAAACCCCAATTTTGGGTGTGTGGCCTACTCCTTTATCTACATATATTACTCCCTTTCCACTCACGATACCCCATTCATCATTTCTCCCACTTGGGCCCACATTTTCATTTTGGGTCTGCATAGGGCCAACCTCCCTATCTGCTTGCCCCCACCTTGGGTCCACATTTTCATTCTGTGTCGACATAGGGCCAACCTCCCTATCCCCTTGCCCCCACCTTGGGTCAGGCTTGGAATGATGCCCCAGAGGTAAGAGCAACTACAAGAAAAACAAAAAAGCATAATTGGCCACATTTAATAGGAAATTGTACCACAAAATGCAAAAAATGACCGGGAAAAAAATAATTAGCACGTTGGAAAAATCCAATACATGAGCTCTACCCCATCCCATGGTCATCGTCCTAGTTCCATAGGCCCTCGATGAGCCTCCTTTAACATTCAGGAATTGATTTTACCAACCCATGGATGGCAATGACCCACCCTACCTAAAAGGGGGTAATCACTGTTATATCTTACACATCATGCTCTCGTCCTTTGAGCCCCGAGTAGTTAATTAAAGAAAATTCATAAAAAGAAAAAGACATATAAAGAAGGGTAGAAAAATCAAGGCCGAGGCACCTCATGTACCATGATTTCTCTCTCCTACATGTTACATACCCAGGTGTGGGTTTCCCCTTATCTAACTACCCATATGCCCCAATATGTAGCCCATGATTTCCCCTTTCAGTCCCTACTCCATTCCACTTATTTACCACTTTCCACCCCCATTAGAGGCATGTACCTTGGAAATACTATCCCCTTTAAGGGCTAAAACCACCTAATAAGGTACTTGGCTAACCTCCTTTGGAGCTTGGAGACACTAGCACATGCCAAATCCCACTACAGAAGAGCATGCCATTATGAAGTGCCCACTTTTTTATCCATGATTTGTAAACTTTTTTACCCGATTATTTTAATGACTAGTTGTACTGGAAGCCTAGGGGACACATTGGATCTTATGTAGGATTACAGGTGCTTTCCATTTGGGTTTGGTCTCCCTATACGAGATCCTAACCCCCATAGGTCTACATTAACACATATAGGGAGTGCATAAAGAGCCATTGGTCTCCACAATAGCACAAACAACACTCCATAGATCTTCATCGATGCTCAGAGACTACTAGTGATCCAAATTTGGGATGATGGTGATATGCTTGGGTCATTATTCCAAGCAATCCCCCACAGGATCCCCACACCCTTAGGCAGGTGTCCCGAGACTTGTATGATTTCATGGCAACATTCATTTCACTATGCGGACCCTTGCAGAGGATCTACCCGAATCTTCGATTCATATGGAGACCCATTCAATCATTTATGTGCCCTCAGACCCACTGGGAGCACCACAGGTTTACTACTTGGAGAACAAGGGGCCACCCCCTTGTCCATCAGTATGTCACTTCATGATATTATTAGGCCTTTGGAGGGCCCCATCACATGTACATATTATTATTTGGCCCCTTGTAAGGCTTATTTTTACACTTGTGAGCTAGTTGGGTGGGCTTGTCACCAATAGGGGTTTTATTTTCACATTATTTTACCATTAGGGGCTAATGTAAGCCCATAGGATAATTCAAATTCCTTAGGAGGCTATATATTGAGGTTAGATACGTTCATTTGGATCATCACTTGAATTGGGATCTCTCTAATCAAAGAGAACTTCACGTTTTTCCTTGGAGGATATTTTCTTCGAGGTGGATGAATTTTGACGTATGGATTTGGGCTATGTTTCTTGTCTTGGATATTTTTATTGCAAACAAAATACTGGTTGGATATATTCCATAACGTTGTAATTAAATTTTGACGTTGTTATTCTTGTTGTTGCATACTGCTTAAATTAGGGCTAGTTTTTGCATAATTGAAATGTGGAATTAAGCATGTTTTAACTAATTTAATGTATGGGTCAATGTTATATGTATGGAATGTCCTAGATATTATTTGTCTCAATAAGGTTGCATAATTTTCTTTCAAGTATAAATTCTTGAAGGTCACTTTTCTTTTCATTCTCTCAACATTGGATAAAGCTAACTTTTTGGGCCTCCTTGATCAAGAAACCAAGTCCTTACTCATCATCATCCTTTACTCCATATACCCAAGCGAATTAGGCACTGATGCCTAAAAAATGGTGATCATTTAATCCTATTTTTTTACCCTTTCTCGCCTTTCCCTAATTCTAGCCCCATTAGGTCACCTAGGGCATCAATTTCCCAAGAATTGACCCAAGGATAAATTTCGATCTGTTGTAGGTACTGTGCTGGTGGGACCCCTCCCTCTCCTCCAAATTTGAGGCAATTCTAACAGTGGAATTTCCAGGAATCCCAAGCCCTAGCTCTAGGATCAAATTTTTCTTAGGCATCCCCAAGTTCAGACCTCAATAGGATTGATTCAACCTTTAGAAGTAAATATTCTTGTTGGGTCCTTTAATTTCACCTTGTCTAGGATAGAAACATCAATGGTTTCTACATTCCATCACCAAACCTAGACTAGGTCCACTTGGCCCCATGTGGTCCCACTTCTCAATAAAGATTATTTGGGACCATTTGGGAATCCAAGCTTCCCAAGGATCATAGATATTAAGAACCTCGTCTATAAGCCTATTCCTTCTCCCTAAACCCTCCAATCCTCACCTCTTACCCTTGGAGGACCGAGTCCCTTGCTTAAGGAGTAAGCGAGTTCAATTCTTCACTCCATCCTTGGGAAAGGGTTTCCAAGGTCACTTTCGACCTATCCATTGACATATACTTTACAGGTCATCCCTACACTACCGGGACTCCTGCCATCAGTGTAAGTCCGTAAAGAGTAGGGAGACTTAACTGTGGTGACAGTGGGCTAAGCCTCCATCGTTTCCCTTAACCTAATAGTTTCCCTCTTAGGAATCCCTTTTAGGTTCCCTATTGGTTTGAGTGGTAACAAATCTGGTGCCATTTCTGGGGACACAAAATGTGTGTTTTGTTCCCAGTACGACATATGCACTGTTGGAAATATTGTGAAGAGCTCTTCGATTTGAACTTGGTTTCATTGAAATCTAATAACTTTGATTTTTGAACCTTTTCAATGCCCTCTTTGACTTATGAGCGTTGCTGGAGTCACCTGGATCAGGTATGTGCCTTGCGAGATAGTGATTATGGTGTCTATTAGTGATTGGTCTCACTAGCATTGTGCTTTGATCTTATGGAGATATATTGTTGTTAGTCAAGGCCTTGCTATTTGACAATGCTGGTTGGTATGATGCAAATAGATGGTTTACCAATTTGACTCTTATTATGAGAATTATTGAGTTTGAGAATGTCCAGGTACCTTGTATGGATTATGAATACCTCCCTAGTTCTGAGGGAGCATTGAAATATAAAACTAGGTTTGGTCTTCATAATGACATATGTAATCATGATTTTATGTATTTGATGTAAAAAGAGAAATGAATTTATTATTTTTATTCTCGAGGCATGGGTTTCATGCTCAAGGAGATTTATTTTATAGGTCAATATTCCATTGAGAGCTTCTAGGGCTTGTCATTATGTCTACAAGTCAAGAGAGTCATTGTCATGTATGGAAGAACTGTTACCCACCACTTTGTGGGTGATATCCCCAGGAGAATTTTTTTCTCCATGATGAATCTCAACTGGTAGCCAACAACCCCTTGCAGCCCCCTACCAAGTCATTGTTCCATTTATCTGCCACCCAAGCCATCCATGTGGTTCCTCACCCACCTGTATTGATCGTATGCTCGAAGGCGGGCCTCTTGAATCTAAAGGTATGTCTTGTCATTTGGTAATTGAGTATTGGGTTTACTTATCACGGATACTTCTGGGTATGGATTGATGAGGGGATTTGGCAGAAAGGGTGGGATAAATTTGTTCCCTTTCTCCCTTCATCTCTTTTGGATGTTACTCTTGGATCTTAGTTGTGTGGGATCTTCTTTATTGACCATTTTGTTCTAGGGTAGTATTTCTTGGGAAATGCCAATTTTGGGTGTGAGCTGTGCTCCTTTATCTTCATATATTACTCCATTTCCACTCATGATACCCCATTCATAATTTCTCCCACCTAGGTCCACATTTCCATCATGGGACCACATAGGGACAACCTCCCTATCCCCTTGCCCCCACCTTGGGTCAGGCCTAGAATGATGCCCTAGAGGTAAGAGCAGCTAAAATAAAAAGAAAAAAGCATAATTGACCACATTTAACAAGAAATTGTGTTGACACCTAATCATTGGGATTGGGTGAACACTTGTAAATAATGTAAATAGTAAATAATGGAAAATTAAGAGTCATCGAGAGGTGAAACCCAAGAGTCACTCCCTCATGTATATAACCATGAGTAATCTTTGTAGAAATTTGAATAACATAACACTTATTCACAGAGATTATCCTGATTATAAACTATTTGCAGAATGCATGCATAATACATAACCTCCTCTACCATTGATCATCAATTTGCGGAATTAAAAAAAACAATGGCATGCGCACATTGAATCATCAATCACACATATCAACACAGTATGTAATGGGGAAAGCATACAACTGAAAACCCCCAACTATCTGTATATTATAATGATAGAGAACATGTAACAATACATAGTACAATACTTCTCACAAGTACTTAATACTATCTCCACATGCTACACACAAACTAGCTCAGATTTGAACAAGTCACGGGTTCAAATCTCCTCCACTGTTTGCCTGCCTCTACTGCGCAATCCAAGTTGAGAATAGATGAGATCCAAGTTTGAATTCCCTTGGATTGTACTGCGCAATCCTCATTGGCAATCTCAATCAATGATTGTGCAAATCTCATGCACAGCTATATTCACAAATGATAGTAGTCTCGCCCTTTCACTCACCTCTAACACTTGTCTCCACTGAACTGTCCATGCACTGAGTTAACTGATGTATTATTTAGTTGATTTATGAGTTAATAATTAGTGAATTGATTAATAATTAATTCACACCACTTATCACTAGTGTATTTGTCAGTTAGACTAAATACAACTAGTTCAACTAAGTCAAACTGAACACAACTCCATCAACTCCTTAGTCAACTCCACCAAACTCAATCACTTGAGTTCTAACTGAAGTCCATCATGCAATAGCTCAACTAACCCATACAAAAAGTGTATTTCCTTCTAGTAGTTGCATGTGCCACATCCGTAGCTCGAACTGAAGTGCTGTAAGAGGATAAGATAATCTTTATAGTCCAAATATTATTAAGAGCTAACAATATTCGACTGTTCTATTTTTTGGCTGGCAGTCTAAAAATAGACTCTGCCCATATGTCTAAAAATAGAGGTCCATCTATTTTTACCAACATGACCAATCATCCATAAATAGCATCCTGTAACTCATAGACCATGATCCATATGTCTAAAAATAGAATTTGCGCCAAAAATAGCCTACGGGCCCACTTAGTGAAGGCGACTTCTTTTCACTAAGCTCCATCATCTTGTTGCATTTTCAACAATCTTAATGAATAAGGAAAATTCGTTTGAGGATTTACCTCCTGGCATGACATGGTATTAGAGCTAGCTCCATTTTTGGCATTCCAGTGTTCCCTTGTAACTCCCTTCTGCCTATGTTCTACCTATTTTGTAGAACTAATACCTCTTCCATTTCTCTGAGGCCCAAACTCATCTTCCATACACTATCATATGCGTTTTTCTATTGTATATCAGTTAGAGCGGTGTTTCATTTTTTTTTTTTTTGTGAAAAGAAGTGTTGAAGCATCCTACATCTATATAGGAAATTGGCAGCAAAGACGATGTTCGTGAAGCTCACATAGGAGAGCACCACCATCCCACAGGCAGAGGCAATGATACCCCAAGTGGATGTATTGTAGGATGACGACCTTGAGCCCATGAAAATTTTCGTTTTATACAATGCTAGTCATTCCTACAATGCATTGAACTTCTTGTATGCTGGTCATTCCTGCAATGCATTGAACTTCTTGTATGTTGGTCATTCTTGTAATGTGTTGGTTCATAAACCCTCTCTCTTGAAATATGCATGTGAAGTTTTGATGGTTCTGAGGGCATTGAAATACAGTGTGTATGGTGCGTTGAATAGTGTTGAATGTTGTGAATGATATTACGTTGTATGTGGAAGTTGTGGTATGTAAATTCAAATCCATGTTGCATCCAAGATTTTTTAAAGGTCGTATGAGATGTTTTTCAATGGCGTATTGTTGGTAAATTGCATTTCTCTACATGAAAGAATATGATTCATGTGTGCATTGAAGACTGTGAGGTGCACTTAAGTATTGAGTACATATCTCTTGTGTTGTCGTGTATAGTGCATGTGATTTGAATTCATTTTTTTAACACTGCACTATCCTTGCTCCCATAATCGAATCCCGACCATACATTCACTTTGTTTTCAAACTCCATACACTGTCGACTACTCGACCCATGGTTTTTGATACACTATTGTGTTTTTTTAATACCATTCCTCCCACTGCACAACCACTCTTGCCATACCACTAATACTACTCGATGGCATTCATAGCACCCTGCCACTGTATTAAATCTTTCGTTTTTTTAAGGTCACTTCCCCTACCACCGTTCAGTCAATATGTTGACCTTCCTCCATATACACCTTCCCATAAACCCCCTCCCCCATATACTCCCTCCCCCACGTACTCCGCTCTCCCAAATATACCTTCCCCTAGTAATACCTATGCTTTATACATATCATATTGTAATTTTGTTTTACACTAGAAGTGCAAATTTTATACATTGGCAGCAGAAGTATTTTTTTTACACTACACAGATTTTAAAATGAATTCATTGATATCTATTGTGGGAGTGGTTCTCATCAGGAAAGAAAACTATCCAGAATGGTCACGGAAGATCAAACACACGCTCATTTTTAATGAGCTATGGAAAGGAGTTTGTGTAGGAGAAGGAAAGAATGAACTGGCAAATCCTACATCAAACAAAGAATTCGCCATTTGGGAAAACAAGAACAGCAAGGCCTATTCCTTGATTGCGACATATGTAAATGAAGAGGTGAGTCAACATATTTAACCATTCTTAAATGCTTTTGAAGCCTTACAGAAGTTGAACGAACTCTATGACTCACACTCTGCACTTGAAGTTGTCCAATTGATGATTAAATTGTTTAGTCTTGAATTACAAAGTGATGATCCTATTGCTCTTACATCAGAAGTACAATCTATTATGCATTATATCAAAGTCACTAATGTTGAACTAGACATTCCTCTCATATCTTTTTTCAAGGCACTTTCCCCACTTATTCAAATTATCTTTAGTCATTGCAAGCAAATGGAAACCTTAAAGAGATTACCTTTGACTCCCTTGTGAATAAATTTGCTGAAAGAGAGAAATATTTTGGGAAGAAGACAACTCCTTAGTCTTTTGAAGAAGCTGTGTGTCTTGCACATAGAGAGAAGAATCATGCTCAATATTCTTCCATAGGAAGGGGTGGTCAAAGAGGAAGAGGAAGAAGAAATTTCAGAGGCAAGGGGGAAGACACTCTCAAGGAGAAAAGTCTGATCTTCATTGCATATGTTGTAGTAGAGATGGATCACATGATGCATCCACATGCAAGTTGTGTTGGGACAAAATTGAGCAGGAAATAAATCAACCCAAAGGTAAATCCAATGATAAAGAGAAAGGTAAAGCACATGAATCCGCTCACTATGTTGTGGCACATTGTAATATTGGAGTAAATGAAGACTTGTTTAATGCTTCACCTGCTTCTTGGAAAAATGATTGGTTGCTTGATTTAGGAGCAACTTTCCATATGAATTTTAGAAGATATTTTTTTGAATAATTTACTAACAATGTTGATGGAGAAGTATACTTTGCAGACAAATCAAAACTCAAGTCATCAAGGCTTGGCACTATCAGGCTCAAATTGCCTAGTATTCCAAACTTTCTTCTACATAATGTTTTATATCTCCCACAACTGAGGAGAAATTTTTTGTCCTTGGTCCACATCCGCCAGCAAGGACACTCCATTCATATGTTTGATGGCAAGGTTGAGGTGAGAAAAGCCTCGGATCAATCACTTATCATGATGGGGATAGGAGAAGAAAGGATTCTCAAGATGCAAGGTACCTTTGCTCATGCACAAAATTTCTCATACAATTATCATTATGATGAAGGTACATTTCCATCAAGTTTTTTATGACATGTTAGATTTGGACACTTGAACTATGAAAACCTTCTCTTGTTGAAGAAAAATGGTGTCACTGGTTTGGTTACAATTCCTAGGAAACTTAAGCAATGTGATGCTTGCATTCTAGGAAAGCACAGAAAGTAGTCTTTTCATGATTCACATTCCAGAGCACATGGAAATAAATATATGATGACATTTATTGATGACTACACCAGAATGTGTTGGGTTTATTTCTTGAAGAACACATCTGATGCTTTTAAAACATTCAAGAACTTTCATACATGGATTGAAAATTATGCACAATCTCATATTGGCTCTATTCGCACTGATAATGGAAAATAATACACTTCAAATGAATTTGAAAACTATCGTTTCTAGCATGGGATCGAACATCAAAAATTGTGCCTTATAATCCCCAATAGAATGAAGTAGCTGAAAGAATGAATAGGAAAATCTTAAATATGGTACATTCCATGATGTTTTTCAAGAATGTAAAATTGATGTTTTGGGCTGATGCAGTACTATGTGATGTATATGTAAAGAATAGATTTCCATCTAAAGCTATTAGAAACAAGACTCCTTATGAAATGTGGTATGGCCACATTCCTTCGGTAAAGCATCTTAGGGTCTTTGGTTCCACCTGTTATGCCTTGATACCAAAATTACATAGAAACAAACTTGGTGCAAGGAGTTGTAAGCATATCTTATTGGGGTATTCAAATACCTCCAAAGCATATCATCTCTACGATGAAGTTAATAAAAATTTTGTTGTATCTAGAGATGTAATATTCCAAAGCTGACAATGTTGTTGAGTGACAACTTGATCACTTGGATAGATTTGGAAATGCAAAATCATTTCAAGAATTTGATAATTGGATTCCACATCTTGAAGGGGGGATTCCTATACTGGATGAATATGTGGAATCTTGTTCTGAAGCACTCTCTCCTCCACATGAAACTCCAAATATTGATGATACTTTGAGTGACGTGATTGAAATAATTGGGAGACTCAATCTTGATTCAGTCCCAACTCAATCAACTGAGCAACCTAAACCATCTTCGAATTTCCCCCAAAGTGGCTGAAAGAGACACTTGAAAGTGTTCATCATAATGAGGTTGGAAAGATGGGAACAAGAAGTTCAACCAGGAAAAATGGAGGTGATGTAGACGATTCTGATTCACCTGTTGATATGGATGTTTCTTATGATTGTGAACTAAATTGTCTACAGATTTTGAACCAACTTCCTTCAAAGAAGCCGCTTCTCATGATGAATGGAAAGAAGCAATGCAAAAGGAGTATGATTCCTTGATAAAGAATGGAACTTGGAAGCTAGTTGATCCTCCATTGGGAACCAAACCAATTGGCTGCAAGTGGGTCTACAAAAACAAGTATAAAGCTGATGGCTCACTTGACAAGCACAAATCCATGCTTATGGAAAAAGGTTTTTCACAGAAGGAAGGGGTCGATTATGAGACTTTTTTCCCCACAACAAAATGGGCTGCCATCTGGAGACTCTTTTCCCTAGCAGCTCAGAACGGTTGGAAAGTCCATCAAATGGATGTAAAAGCTTCTTTCTTGAATGGAGATCTGAAAGAGAATGTTTTTATGTCCCAACCTAAAGGATTTTCTGTGAAGGGACACAAACAGAAAGTATGCAAACTTGTAAAATCCTTGTATGGCCTCAAACAAGCACCACGAGCCTGTTATAAAAAGTTAATTGAGCATGTTCTAAAACTAAACTTCAAACATTATGATCTTGATGATGCAACTTTGTTTGTCAAGAATGTTGGAAAAACAATTGTTATATATCTTGTGGTATATGTAGATGATCTTTTGATGACAAGGAACAATGAGAGCTACATTGCATCCATAAAGAAGGAATTGAGGAAAGGTTTTGAAATGAATGACTTGGGCTATGTTCACTACTATCTTGGTATTGAATTAACTCAACATCCGAAGTCTATATTCCTTTCTCAAAGAAGGAAGTTGGAAATATGTTGAACAAGTTTGGCATGCCTGAGTGTAATCCTCTAACCACTCCAATGGAACAAAACTTAAAGCTCACATCCATTGAAGGAAAAGAATTTGAGGATGCAACAAAGTATAGACAACTTGTAGGAAGTTTCAACTACCTAACTACTACTAGACCAGACATTTCGTTTGTTGTTGAAATCCTCTCCAGGTTTGTGCAAAAGCCTTGTGAGGCACATTGGTCTACTGTAAAAAGAGTTCTAAATTACTTGAAGGGAACTCAAGACTTTGGACTCAAGTATACACAGGTGGGCGACTTCAGCTTGATTGGATACTTTGATTCAGACTTTGATGGAGACAAAGAAACTGGGGTATCTACTTCTGGTTATGCTATGAGTCTTGGATCAGGAGTTGTCTCCTAGATATCACACAAACAATCAGTTCCAGGAGATTCAACAACATAGGCTAAATATGTGGCAGCAGCTGAGGCAAAAAAGGAAATTGTTTAGCTCAGGAAAATCTAGAATATTTGTAGGTAAAACAAGTACATTCAACTCCACTCATGATTGATAACACCTCTACAATAAAGTTGGCCAAGAACTCAAAGTTCCATGATCGAACGAAGCACATAATACAAAATACCATCTAATTTGACATCATGTTGAGGCCAAGACAATACATCTACGCCATTGTTCCACTAATAAGAAGATTGTAGACATCTTCACCAAAGCACTCAGAAGAGAAAAGTTTGAAAGATTAAGAACGATGCTTGGACTCACCAACATCCCTTTAGATTCCAGGGGGGGAGGGGGGGGAATGTTGACACCTAATCATGGGGATTTGGTGAACACTAGTAAATAATGTAAAATGAAGAGTCATTGGGAGGTGAAACCCAAGAGTCACTCCCTCATGTATATAACAATGAGTAATCTTAATGAATAAGCACAATTCATTTGAGGAGTTACCTCCTCGCATGAAAAATTGTACCACAAAATGAAAAAGATGGATGGGACAAAAATAATTAGCACATGGGAAAAGACAATATATGAGATCTACCCCAACCCATGGTCATCACCCTGGTTCCATAGGCCCTATATGAGCCTCTTTATCATTTAGGAACCCATTATTGTCCCAATCCCTAGAGGGCAATGAACTGCCCTACCTAAAAGGGGGTAATCACTATTATATCTTACACATCATGCTCTTGTCCTTTGAGCTTTGAGCAATTAATTAAAGAAAATTCATAAAGGAAAAAGGCTTATAAATAAGGGTGGAAAAATCAAGGCTGAGGCACCTCATCTACCACGATTTCTCCCTCCTACACATTACATACCTAGGTGTGGGCTTCCCCTTATCTAGCTACCCATATGCCCCAATATGTGGCCCAGGATTTCCTCTCTCAGTCCCTACTACATTCCACTTATTTATCACTTTCCATCCCCATTAGAGGGATGTACATTGGACATACTATCCCCTTTAAGGGCTGAAATGACCTAATAAGGTACTTGGTTAACCCCCTTTGGAGCTTGGAGACACTGGCACATGCCAAAGCCCATTACGGAAGGGCATGCTATTATGAAGTTCCCACTTTGTTATCCATGATCTGTAAACTCTTTTACCTGATTATTTTAATGACTGGTTGTACTAGAAGCTTAGGGGATGCATTGGATCTTATGCAAGATTACAGGTGGTTTCCATTTGGGTTTGGTCTCCCTATACGAGATCCTAACCCCTAGAGGTCTACATTGTCACATATAGGGTGTGCATATGGAGCCATTGTCATCCAAAACATTAGCCATCACTCCACGGATCTTCATCGATGCTTTGAGACTATTAGCGACCCAATTTTGGGATGATGGTGATATGCTTGGTACATTATGCCCAGCAGCCCCCCATAGGAGCCCCACACCCTTGATAGGTGTCCTAGGACTTGTATGATGTCATGGAAGCATTCATTCCACTACTTGGACCCTTGCAAAGGATCTACATGCATCTTTGATTCATATGGAGACCCATGGGGTCATTTATGTGCCCTCAGACCCACTGGGAGCACCACAGGTTTACTACTCTGAGAACAAGGGGTGACCCCTTTGTCCATCATATTTCAAGGAATTTATTCCTCAGTATGTCACTTCAGGACATTATTAGGCCTTTGGAGGGCCCCACGGCATGCACATATTATTATTTGGCCCCTTGTGAGGCTTATTTTTACACTTGTTAGCTAGTTTGGTGGGCTTGTCACTAATAGGGGTTTTATTTTCACATTATTTTAGCATTAGGGGCTAATGTAAGCCCATAGGATAATTCAAACTCCTTAGGAGGCTATATATTGAGGTTAGATACGTTCATTTGGATCATCACTTGAATTGGTATCTCTCTAATCAGAGAGAACTTCATGTTTTTCCTTGGAGGATATTTTCTTGGAGATGGATGAATTTTGACATATGGATTTGGGCTATTTTTCTTGTCTTGGAGATTTTTATTGCAAACGAAATGCTGGTTGGATATATTCTATAACATTGTAATTAAATTTTAACATTGTTATTCTTGTTGTTGCATACTACTAAAATTAGGGCTAGTTGTTGCATAGTTGAAATGTGGAATTACTTTCACCTTGTCTAGGTTAGGAACATAAATGGTTAATACATTCCATCCCAAAACCTAGACCAGGTCCACTTGGTGCCGTGTGGCGCCACTTCTCAATAAAGATTATTTGTTAAGGACCATTTGGGAATCCAAGTTTCCCAAGGATCATAGAGATTAAGAAACTCTTTTATAAGCCTATTACTTCTCCCTCAACCCTCCAATCCTCACCTCTTACCCTTTGAGGACCAAATCCCTTGCTTAAAGAGTAAGTGAGTTCCATTCTTCACTCCATCCTTGGGAAAGGGTTTCCAAGGTCACTTTCAACCTATCCATTGACATATAATTTATAGGTCATCTGTACACTACCGAGACTCCTGCCATCGGTGTAAGTCCATAAAGGATACGGAGACTTAGCCATGGTGACAGTAGGCTAATCATCCATCGTTGCCGTTAACCTAGTAGTTTCCCTCTTAGGAATCCCGTTTAGGTCCCCTACTAGTTTGAGTGGTAACAAGAATCCTTTGGGCATGTTAAATATATTAAAGAAAAAAAAATGTTTGAGTTAAAAGACCCTTCAAGACCTCATGATAATGCAAAGATCAAGTTGACTTAAAAATAGGCAATTCAACCTAGAAAAATACTTATATAAAGGGGACTTCGACCTCCCTTGGAAGATACATTCACTCAAGAATTAAGTAGTTTGATCTATCTAAAAGAAGAATCCTAATACCTAAGCGAAGAAGATTAAGGAATATTGAAGTATTTTTGGACTATTGTTGGGCTATTTCTATCCACACGTGTGATAGAATTAGGGCACCCATTGAAACAGAAAAATATGAGTTGCAGAAGTCGAGTTAGAGAATCAAGAAGGTCACTTTGCAAGCTGAGTTCTCTAGGAGAGAGAGTCAACCCAACCAAAGAAGAAAGGAGAAATAATCTACCATTATTTTCCACTCGTGCAATGGCTAGGGTTTCTACAGAGGAAACTGTTGGAGATCAAAAAAGCAGAAGAATCGTTTGGGGAGGTCGAAGTTGCAGAAGAAACTGCGGGAGGGGTCAAAATTGTATAATATTTTTTGTTGGAAGATGAAATTGCAGAAATTCCTAAGGATGAAGTTCCTAGAAAGGTTTGACTTGGTCAAGGGTCATAGGTCTTGGAATTCGCCAATTGAAGTTCTATAAGAAGAGAAGAATTCTAGTGGGTGTTCCTCTCAGTTGGAGAGCTTTTAGACCTGAATGATCGCCTATATCTTGTGTTCTCTTGTATCATTGTTATTTATGGTTTGGTTGTTGTTAGATGATAAGAACACAATAATAATCCAAATGAAGAATAATATGATCAATATAAGTAAAATGACATCACAAGCAGTTATCAAAAGAAGAGAAATCACCTAACTTGTTGTCCCTATATTTCTCAACAGTTATGGGCTAGCATTCCAGCTATCCAAACTTCTGTAGGATCTTGATAACATCCTTCCCTTTCACAAAGGAAACTACCTTAGGTTTCTCCAGACTTTTTGTCTTAAATATTGGTTCCATGATCCTTCATTCAACAACCAAATTCCTCTTATATTGAAGAATTAGATCTTCATAACATGACAAGGTAGGCCATCCATGCAAATAAACCAAGCAATACATTCACCCTCCACAATCTTGACATAAAGGTTGGAACTAGCTTCATCGATCCTTGTTAGATAAGCATTAAATAATTTGATGAACCAATCAATGGATTTCATATTCAACAAAGGAGCTTCTTCAAGTTCCTTAACATGCAGATGTCCATGGACATACAGTCCACTTGGTAGAACCAATATTCTTCATCCATCTCTTAACAAAGTTAGGTCATGAGCTCATAGAAGACTCATCTTCAACAACATTCTTCAGAAAGATTTTGCATATTATGGAATTCATAATAGACTACAAAGTTTAAACCCATTGATTCTACCTGCTCCCTCTTAGTTTAATGATCATCAATCATAAGTATTATTTCCATCCTATTCTTTCATTGATTGGCAAGACCATGGAAATCCTTATTATGTACCTGCAATTCTCACCAAGATAAGAGACTAAAATAAAACAAGAATAGGAATAATCAGGAGAATAATTCTCTCTTGAGAGTATATCAACTCTCTTTTGATCTTGGTTCTACTTGCATCCTCATCATCATTATGGAGTTAGAGTTTCTTATTTCAATGGGACCAATCCATCCTATATTTTCTCCAATCCTTTTGGCTGGTTGAGAACTTAGAGAACTTGACTCCTTGATCTGTTTCAAATCAAGATTCCCTTATGCATTCATATATTATAACCCTTTCCACATCAATCGAACAAGGTTGTCCAAAAACTTTTGCTCAAATATCCTCATTACTTTTTCCTCTTCATAGAAGATGCAAGATATTAATATGTTTCATTTTTTTCCATTACATAGGGTTGTCTTTCCTTCATCTTGGAATCAATTGTCATAACTTGTAGGTGATATTTTTCACAACATAAAACAAATCCACTTTGTTCTTTATCTCAATCCACCTATGTCATGGCTCTAGCTCTTCCCACATGTTAGAAACAACATAAATGTTAGACAATGTCATATATGTAGCAAAATTATGTGGTTCCAAGTTGAGAAGAGATTTTTCTACCAATATTCCTAACTCTATATAGTTATCGATTCTGCAACAACCAATCAAGCTTTTCCAAACAATAGAACTAAGTACAAAGGGCATCATTTTGATCAACTTTTTTATCTGCCTCATCATGCAGGAATAATATTCCATTCTTGGAAAGATGCCATATTGTTCACTCATGAGATTAAAGTACCTTGAGCTGTCATCATGTTTACCTACATGACTACATGTAGAGAAGACTTCAATAACTACGATGTCATCAGGCTTTGTGCCTTCCTCTTGAATTTGTTCATAGGATGCTAGTGCCTCCATGTTATGTCCATGTTGAGCATATCTTTGTTCCAAGACTAGCAATCCTTCCTTAAGATCCAACCTAACCAGTAATATATTGTTACGAACTAAAAGAAACAATTCAAATCTGTCACCACTGGACTAGAATCAATGTCGTAGAGCTCAGATATGATACCATAGATATCATATCTACCACCACAGAGTTCAGAACTATCCTTACAGAGCTCGTATCTGTCACAATGCTTGGATTTATGTTACAGAATTAGGATCTGCTACCACATAGCTAGGATATGCCAACACAAAACATAGAATAATGTCACAAAACTCAAATATGATACCACAGAGCTAGGATATTATACCAAAGAACTCATATCTATGTAATATAATTTAGATCTAACACCACAAAGTTTGGATATGACAATAAGGAACTCAATCCATGTCACAAAGTTTAGATCTGTGACCACCAATCTTGGATTTTCCAACAAGGAACTCAAATCTATTGCTACATAATTTAGATATGAGATAAATATACCATTGACTTGTCTAATTTTTGACGATCTCAGACATTTGCTACAAAATACATATAGATGCGAAAAAATTTGAATCAAACCTTCATTGAACTTAAAAATTTATGTTAGACTTTAGATAGGTGCTCAAATAGATACCAATATGATGTAGACTTCAGCAAGAATAAAGAGAAGATATTGTTCCTTCATAGTCGAACAAATATGCTTGAGAGGTGAGTTGCATTCTTTGAAACATAATTTGAATTAACTTTGACAAAGGTCACCTTTTATGTATGGAGACATATTCAAATACATGATTCCTTTAGCAAAGTACTGGACAATGACAACAAATAAATCACCATGGTATTCTCAAGAGATTTGTGAAGATGCTAGTACAAGATTCAAGAAAATACATACTTTTATAGAATGATGCAAATACATTTCAAATCTTCATATCTTCATATAGAATACATTTGATAATCGAATGCTTAATCTTGAAGAAAAAAACCTCGATCAACAGAGATGAATGGAGATTTGACTTTGTAGTAGTGAGTAGTATAATGAGAGCATCCTCAAGATGAGGTAGAAATCATACCTTTTAGGGTTTTCTCAAGTACTTTCCAAGAGATTATTTCAAGGGTATCTCCTAAGAGGTGATCCACAACTTTCTGCCTTTATTCCTGCTTTGATACCATGTTGAGAAACCAAGTGGAAGAGAATTTCCGAACTACTGATAATTATTTGTGAGAGTATTAGATCTTATTTCCAATTAATTATTTCAAATCACCAAATAATTACACTTCAAAAAATTAATCTAACAATAAGGAGAAAGAAGATATCACAAGGCACAATAACAATAGACATCAAAATTAGGTCAAAGATCAGGGAAAATCCCCACAGGGGGAAAATCCAACCAAATATTTCTTAGAGAGATCCTTTAACAATACATCAAGACAAGGACTATACTAGCATATGAAGGCTTACACAAGTGCTAGGTCTCCAAAAATGAATGTCCAACAAAGATCACCAAGGAGAGGGTGATCCTCTAATCATATTATAGAAGATAGTCAGATTAGAAATTAGATTTTAGATGAAAAATTTAGATCACTATAATAATAAGCAGATCTCAGACACCATACTTTAAATCACAATGATAATAACAAGATATCAAACGCCAAACTTCTGATCTCAATGATAATAAGAAGATATCAAATACCATACTTCATATCTTGGTGATAATAAGTAGATCTTGAATACCATATTTCAAATATCGATGATAATAAGCAAAACTTGAACCTCTAACTTCAGATCATAAGTATAATGAACAAATATCTAATCATTGATTTTAGATCATAAATGTATGAGAATATCTACAAATATTAGACCACTTCACATAAGAGAGCAAATGTGTAAGATATGTGTGTTCCAATATCATGCAAAGGAGAGCAAATTAACCTCTATATATAGCCGTCATGTGATTCGAATGAGTGAGTTTTTAGGTAAGCCAACTAGCCATCGTGTGATCCAAATTAGAGAGTTTCAAGGCAAGCCAACTAGCCATCATGTGATCCGAATGAGAGAGTTTCAAGGCAAGCCAACTAGCCATCATGTGATCTAACTTAGCACTTGTGGAGAAACTTGAAAATATAAATAAAATAATAATTTTCTTTCTCCTCACCTGTATGGATTCATTATTTAAAAATATCAGGTCCTACCATGGAAGGGACATGATGGAAAATGCATTAGAATTTGAGAAATTAAGATTATCCAGAGCTAAACAGATATCCCGTCCTTTTCATCCATATATATACTCTCAAGATTAGCTCTTGGATACATCATTAATATTTTATTAAATCTATTGATGTATCCCTTGAGGATGGACTCACTTGGCAGTTTGAAACGTTGGGTTCATAAAACTCTATAACAGGTCATTCTTCCACTATCTAAAATTCTCCTCACCTTTATGGATTCATTATTTAAAAATATGAGGCCCTACCATGGAAGGGACATGATGGATAGCGCATCAGAATTTGAGAAATTAAGATTGTCCAGAGTTAAACTGATATCAAATCCTTTTCATCTATATATATATATATATATATATATATATATATATATATATATATATATATACTCTCAATATTAACTCCTAGATACATCATTAATATTTTCTTAAATCTATTGACATATCCCCTGACGATGGACTCACTTGGCAGTCCAAAATGTTGGGTTCATAAAACTATATAAAAGGTCATTCCTCCGCTATCTAAAATTCTCCTCACCTGTATGGAATCATTATTTAAAAATATTAGGTCCTACCATGGAAGGGACATGATGGACAACACATCAGAATTTTAGAAATTAAGATTATCTAGAGCTAAACTGATATCCAATTCTTTTCATCCATATATACTCTCAAGATTAACTCCTGGATACATCATTAATATTTTCTTAAATCTATTAACATATCCCCTAAGGATGGACTCACTTGGCAGTCCAAAACGTTGGGTTCATAAAACTCTATAACAAGTCATTCCTCCACTATCTAAAATTATCCTCACCTGTATGGATTCATTATTTAAAAATATCGGGTCCTACCATGGAAGGGACATGATGGACAACGCATCAAAATTTGAGAAATTAAGATTATCCAGAGCTAAACTGATATCCAATCCTTTTCATCCATATATATACTCTCAAGGTTAGCTCTTGGATACATCATTAATATTTTCTTAAATCTATTGACGTATCCCCTAAGGATGGACACACTTCGTAGTCAGAAACGTTGGGTTCATAAAACTCTATAACAGGTCATTCCTCCACTATCTAAAATTCTTCTCACCTGTATGGATCCATTATTTAAAAATAATTTTCTTCTTTCCAAAAATACATTTTGACCAAATCAAGAACATGCTAGAAACAACAATAATCTTTTTCTTCTCATGTACAGTGACAATTATGAAGACCGACCATAGCTACACATTCTTCAACAATGTGGAGATACATGACTAGCATTATCCATTGAGAAGACCAATAAAAGAAGTAATCATTGTTAAATTTGCATGACTAATATGTTAATGAGTACATAGATGAGTTCCACACCCTCATGGTTTGATTAAGAAGCATTGTAGTACTCATGTACAAAAGTGGTTTACACTAATACATCATTTAAAGATTCAAACATTGGAGTTCCAGATCATTTAGAAACTTGTAGGAGCACACATTTGTAGAATGGATTGAGGAAAAATGCAAATCAAAATAATGTACCAACCCTTTCAGTTACCAATGTGGCCAAAAAAATGATAGAACCATCCATGGTAAGTAGTCCAACACGAAAGAGCTTGAAAATAACCCCAAGAACATTGCACAAATCTAGTATATCATGCAAACAAAGTAAGGTCAAATGAATAATTGCCAAATAAAAGGTGTAAGTATGAGATAAGAAATAATAAGATACCCATTAGAATAATAAGCATTGTTTATGAAAACATTTCATTAATCACAAGTGTAAATTGTTGTACATATATTTTGACAAGGGCAAGTAGATTGCCAACTGATGGGCCTCCCAAATAGGTAAAACATAAGGCCCATCTATGCACTCTTAGGCACATAAAAACAATATTAAACCTACCTTTTTACACTTCATGACACACTTTCCTAGCTTAATGAGTTCTTAGGAGAGTCAATGATTTTTTTCATATTAGATGTGCCTTAAGATGTGTATTGTGCAAGATTTGAAGAGATTTTGCACATATTTCAAGAATATCCAACCAGATATATTTGTGGAAGTGTTCCTTGCTTCCAGAGAGTACTCGGCTAGATGAGGACATTTAATGCCCCTTCCTATTTTTGCAAGGTGGCTTAGGAAGCAAGATCCCCTTTTCTAGGGATTTTTGGAGGGAAATGTAATCCTCCCCTCAAAGAGGCTGCTTCTTACTCATTGTATGAATAAGAGGATAGAGTATCCTAGTAGATAGGTAGAGAAGAGTGTGGATAATAAGAGAAAAGTCTATATTTGTGTTCCAAGAACGTTTTATAACTTTGTAATGTACAAGCTATTTTTTAGTCAATGGAAATTATGGTGTTATATTTCAGCTCCTAGTTTGAATTTCTTCTAAGGGTTCTAAGCCTCCTTGGATTAGGGCCCACTCCAGGTGCTCCAAATCCCTCTTGTATTATTCTTGTTAATATTATACATCTGTCTAATTTTGCAAAGAATTTTTGAAAGTTACATTTGTTTATAACACTCATGCATGGTTAATTAGAAAGTTTTCATTAAAAATCTTCTCTTGTAGGTTATCTGAGCACTTGGTTATAATTGTTGTAGTAGTTACTGACATTTCCACTTTGCATTTTATTCATTTCCTTTGATGTCACACATTTGTTATTTATTGTTTTCTGTTTACTGTTTCTTGAATTGTAACCTGTTTTGCAGCTACATGAAACACAAATTTGAGTTTTCTATGTTAAACTTGCAACTAGATGTTTTGATGCTTTGAAAATGTTTATTTTATGATTTTCTATCTACTCCATAAATCCCTTGTTTCTAAAACTTGCATTTCACTTGGTTACCTCCTTGTTGGAATGTCTCATGTAGAAAAACATGGACTCCTATAGCAGTTTGTAACCAACCTTTCAAACTCACTCAGATTTGCAATAAATTCATGATTTATATTCTTTGGTATATTACAACACTCTTGGAACCTTGATAATAGAACTTGGAGGTTTAGAGACCTTGTAGATGTTGTTTTATTTGTTTTATTTATAAAGCTATTGTTTTTGCAAAATTGAGTTTTTAATTTACATGCTTTTATTTAAATAGTGTGTTTTCCTTTCCTTGCAAGGTAACATAGAGGTGTGCATGTGTGCTTTCATTTCATTGTAGATAGTGTAGAAGTGTGCCTTCCTTTATTGAAAGTATCCTAGGTTTACATGCCATTTTCCTTTCAGCAAGTTATTTCTTGCAATTATAATTTTCCTATATCATAGTATAGTCATCCCTGGGGTTAGATTTTGTCAAATTTTGTAAGTCCTTTTTGTAAAGATGTAAAGTCTTTGTGATTTTTGGAAGTGGAGCACGAAGATAGTAAGAGTAAAATGGGCTTTAGTCCCTTAGGTGGTTAGGTGATAAGGAAGTTTTGAGATCCGCCCATGGTCTGCAGACCATGGTATTGTAAAAGAAAATGCTACAAATAGAAGAGTCATAGTGAGTCTAAAAAGTAACTAATTGATAGAAATTATTGTAAGGGAAAGTAAGCTAAGGCACGAAAAGTTTGTTTCCTATACTTTGGCAAAGGGGAAGGGTCCTGCAGCTGAGTGTATGAATACCTTGATAAATCTACAGGTTGAGTGTGTGGGTCCCTGTAGCTGAGTGCACAGGGAAACATAATATGTACTTGAATGAATACATCTAATAAGGACAGTTTTGATGCAACAATTGTGTATATGTGTATTTGTTTTTACTACTGTTGTTTTTTGTATTTTCGCCCTGTATCACAATTTATATGAATGAATGCTTATCTTATGCATGAAAGTGGTAGATTAGTATAATTTATACATGTTATGAATAATTAAAGGTCTTCGAGAAGGTATAGATGTTGCTTAAGTGAAAAATATAATTATCTATTTCGGAAGGGTTAGGGTTCACGAAGATAGAACTAAGCCCTAGGAACCACAGGAACCTATCACACAGGCCTATGGATGCAGAAACCTGGTTTTGCCATCCTCCAATACTGCTTCGGGTGAGACTGTAGCCTGCGCTATGCGGGTTGTTGCTGAAAGGGCTAGTAGTTTAGGGTTTTGTTGGTTGGTGCAACAAACTTTGAACCTAGATTAGGGCCCAGCATCCAAACACCCTTACCTAAAGAGTTCAAGCTTTTAAGACTACATGAGGAAGACTAAAATGAAGAAACACCAAGAAAATCAACTAATAATCGAGAGATTGTAATGAGATAACACAAAATCCAAATGCAAATAGAAACAACCAACACACCAGAGTGTTGAAAAATGTGTAACTAGGTTCGGTCTTCATAAGTATGAAATGTATTCTTGTAAATATAAAATGAAAAAGAAATTATTATGATTATTGGAGCATGGATTTCATGCTCAAGTTATTTTATTTTATAGGTCAAGCACTCATTGAGTGCTTCTAGGGTTTGTCCTAGGTATAAGAGTCATTGTCATATATTGAAGACCCTATGGGCACATTGTAAATTATAAATAAAAAAATATTTTTTTCATTAACTTGTCAAAATGCCTCTAAGATCAAGTCGACCTACATGAAGAGCCATGTCCACCCTTGAAGAAGATTATATATTATGAGGAAATCATCCTCCATTTGATCATCTCACTCTCATATATTATGTGAAGAAGCAGAAGAAGAAGTTGAAGAAGGAAGTGCCAAGAAAAGGAAGTCAAAGAAGTCGAAGTGTTTTGGGTCTTATCTATCTTTCTGGGGAAAATTGAAGCTAGGGTTTCTGTGCTGGGATCTTCTGGGGTTCAATTTTGGAAGAAGAAGATAAGGAAATGAAAGTGAAGGTCTCTTAGGGCATATTACTAGCCCTAGGACTCAATTCAAGGCAAGCAAAGTCAAGAGGAAGGCTATTAGAGGGATATCGAAGTCTCCAAGAGAAGAAGAAACAGTTGAAGCAGTTACTAGGAAGCAGAATTTTGGATCTACTGGGAGGTCAAAGATATTGCAATAGAAGGTCGTGGTAAACTTGATCTTGGATGGTATTTGTCTAAGTCTCTAGGTCATTGTATTCGTCAATTAAAAGATCTAAAATATGAGATTTATGGGGTTTCTCCTCAAGAGGAGGGGCTTTGGCCTTGACTTGCAACCTATATACTGTGCCACTGTTCTTATTGTTTTGGTAGCTATTTGATGTATTGCACATTGGAATAATAAAGAACAAAGCTAATAAGTAAAAAGTAACACAAATAATTATCAAGTTAATAGAATTAACATATTCATTTCCCTATTGAATTCTCAACATGGTATCAGAGTTTTGGTTCTCTGAGGGCATCATGAAGATGTCCTCTACAATGAAGAAGTCCATTAAGAAAATTGCAAGCCATCTCAAGAAATGTATCAAGGAAGCATGGAGTTTCTTATTCTATTAAAAGAAGGTATCATTCAAAGAAAGGGATGAAGGTCTCTTCTCGGCTCTCTCTAGTACCTTCCAAGACGAAGACATTTGGGTAATTGATAGTGGTGCATCAAGGCACATGACTCACCACTCCCAACAATGTAAACTTTGAAACGAGAACCGATACAAGTACCTGTTTTGTTGAGGTAGCAGAAATGTCAACCGATTTTGAAAAGTTGTGATGCAGAATACACATTTTTTTTAGCATAGTTTTTGACACTTCAAATTTTTTTATGTACATTAGTTTTTAGAATGTTAGTGATTTGGATGTTGATTTTAAAAAGTGTTGATTCTGCATTAAGCCCTTTTTTAAAAGACCTATATTTCGACTTTAAATTTTTTAATGTATTAAATGTGAATAATTATTTTCTAAATTTAACAATTTTTGAAGTGGTCTTCTTCTTCATATTTTCTTGTTTTTCTTTTATTTCTATTTTTTTTGTAGTGAGGTTTTTATTTTTTTGCATAGTTAAAGAAGAAGGTCAATATTTTAAAGTTTCGATATTCTACATATTTGTATATTGTTAATTAATTTTTCAATGCACATCAAATAATTGTCTCTAAAAAACAACAATTTTTAACAATTGACATAAAAATAACCATTTTGAACATAAATATGACTAAAAAATTACACATTTTGATAATGTTTTGCTAGAAATGACATGTCAAAATCCAATTTTTATAAGAAAAAATTAACAAAAAGGAGTTAAATAATAGTTGGTTTTTTTTAATATGAATTTCAAGTCAAAAAATAATAATAATCACAGGTTTTTTCAAAACATAATTATTCACATAAAAATTAAAGCGAAAATCACATAATACAAATATTGAACACATAACAACATCAATTGAATGCTTATTCATCTCATAAAATGTTAAAGTCAAAATATTACAAGTATAACTAACTAATAGTTACAAAAAATGAGTTTGATTTACAAACATAACTTAAATTTAATCAACAATATCACGTAATCCAAACTCTTCATCCTCTAGAGTTTCATAATTGTCTTCTTCCACAGTGTTTTCTGCTTCCTTTTGCTCATTTTCCTCTTCTAATGGATCTTTGATGTCTACAAATCTCCCAATGTATGCCTTTCCAATCATTCCACGTAATGGTGGTTGAGGTTCCTTTGCCTTTTTTTCCACACATGATTCACTAAAATCCCTCTTCTTCAACCCAATTTCTTGCATTGCATCTGTAAGAAATTGAAGAGCATTAATTCTTTGCTGAATAAATTTGCATTGTACTAGATCTTTTTCAATTGCAATGCAATTTCTTCCTTTCTGTAGGAAACATTCTAGTTTTGTATCTAATTATCAAGCACAAAAGAAATAATGAAGTAAATTAGTATAATGACATATAAACTAAGAAAGAATATATTGAAATTCAATTCTATATAATAAAACTTACCTGAGAAAGAAAATAAATCTAACCCACTCTCCTTCATTTGAACATAAGTCTATAAGATAGTTAATCAATGATTGTGGTTTTTGATAAATGTTAACTATCTCTCCTTTTGCTTCTTTATCTTCATATGTTAGTTTTTTCACAACAACATCATAAACCAGTACTTGGCTATGACTCTTTCCTTCTACCCGATTAAAAAGCATAGACATATAAATATCATCTTTTGTCCAACTATCAATATGGATGAACTCACAATCATTTATAATTGGTTGATCTTGATGGTTAAGAAGATTTGACTTTTGCCTATAACATGAAATAGTAAATGTTCAATTAACTTGTACATAAATGATTTTTTTAACATTCATCAAACATACATTTTCAACGTCTTACCATGCAAGATGCATCCTTGAGTTTGTTTTCCCCTTAAAGCTTGAAAATAACTTTCCCAATTGTGTGTCTAAAAGAGGTGTCACAAATCTCCATAATAGTGATGATGCAACTTCTACAAATCCTACAACCACTTTACTAAGAGCTTGATAAGTATAAGGGTCACTATCATAATCAATGTTTTGGATATTGAAACCATGGAGAACATCTGCAATAACTAGGAAATAATCCCTTTTAAGTATGAGTTTAGCAATGGCTTCAAAATCACCTTGTTTTACTTGATATTGAATAGTTTCAAGCCCATTTGAAATGAAATGAGTAAGAATTGGATCAAGTTCAACATTCCTAAGATGTTGCTTTCTCAGACTTTTGATCTTAATTTTTTCAATAAAGGTTCTAAAACTATCTAGTGCTCCATTTGCATCCTTCCTCATCTTTAATAAAATAAACAAATATATGTATAAGTTATAAAATAAAAATAGTATACAGATGAATAAAAATGAATGTATAAATCAACATACCTTTTTAAATGCAAGATAAAAATATTTTAGTGTTGATGTAGAACTTGAATCTGGATAGTTGCATACACCATCATCCCAACTATCCTCATTCAATAATTTAACCATTTGTTCTTGTATTTTCATGTAAACTTTGTGACTGAATAGATAAAGTAAAAAAAGTTAATATAATGATATGAATAACAAATACTACCAAGAACAATATGTTATATTTAAATGAAAATTATAATCTAGAAATAAGAAAAAATAATTCAACAAACTTACTTTTGAAATTCCTTAAACATTTCCTCTAATGGTAATTCCCCTGACTTCACACGAGATAATATTGTTTTGACAAGTTTTTCATCCTTCACTCCTTGCAATGCTATCCAAGGTATGATAATCATATCTTCTAGAAGCTGCTTCATTTAAGGACTTGATTTAGTGTTGCTACATATCAATGATTTAGACCTTTTGACCCCCTAGTTTTTAATGCCAATGTTTTCCCAACTGGAAAATGTTATCAATACTTCTGAATATATTAGTATTTACTTTGTCGCCTTTTGAACTGATTTTCTCCTCAATTTGATAGCTCATTTCCATACAACATTCCTTTCAGAATTCTATAATAACATTTATCTTATCCCCACCACATTTTTCTTCAAATTCATTATGAATAAATCTAACCCTTTGGATGAAAGTAATACACATCCTATATTCATTATATGAATTATGATCCCATGCCAATAACTTTGCTTCTGTATCTGATAACATAAATGATACATTTCATTGTTTCAAAACTTGAGTTATTGTGACATTCCTCCATTAATTGTCTTTGAGCTTCTACATAATGGTTCCCCCTAAGAACATAATAATTGTATTCAAAACATTTTGGCTTATCAAATGCTTCTTTGTTTGGAACTTGAAATGGACCAACAAGAATCACATGATGAACCACATGAGCATATGGATTGTACCTCATCAATGTCTTCAAGTTGTGAACATGCACGTGGTGTGGATTCTGATTTGACATTTAAATTGTCCTTCACTTGGCTTATATATTTGTCTCACATTAAGCTGAAACGTACAACCAGCCTCAGTTAAGTTTGTCTTTGTTAAGTTATGTCGAATGGAATTTTATTCTGTTTTAATTATGTCATCCCTTAATTCAAATCATGGTGTAATGATTTCCCTGCTTTCTTTTGATTTTTCACTAGGATCTTCAGTGTTGGAAATGACTACTTGAGAATGTTCAACTTTCATTTTCTTCCTCCTAACATTCTCATCATTAACTAGAACAGAGACATTCCTGAGCATTGTTACTTTTGGTCTTTTATGGATTTTCTCCTTTCTAACATCAGTTCTAATGTCATCCTCAGTAATGGAAACATATTCTTCAGCATCAGTTTCAACTTCCTCATCTTCAAAAGTAACCTGTCTACCTTTGCTAGATTTATCCACTATAGAGATTCTTTGCTGATCCCTTTGATGTAGTTTTGTAGCATCATGAATTACTATGTTTTGCTTCTTTGTCATATCGTCTTCTGACCCTGAGTAGAAACTGTTGACACCATTCATAATATCTTTTTCTATGAAATGAATGCCTCCCAACATAATTGAAAGATTTTCAATAAAATTTTGTCAAATAAAATATAATATGTCAATAAAGACTAAGTTATAAAAATATAATGATATAGTTACAATAACACAAAACACAAATATAAATAACAATACTTACCATATCTTGTGCAATGTCATTTATAATTTGTTTACACAACTTTGTAGATTCCTCTGTTGTGTCATACACTAGCAATGCTAATTGATATTTAATCTTGTCCTGTGACTTGGGCAGTTTTGTAAGTACATAAACAACTTCAGTGTCTTGTATGAAACAAATGTTTATGAATTTTCCTAGCACCTCGTAAATGCCACTATTGTTAGGGATATAAACATATAGATATATCTTCACATGTTGTTCGCCTTCTCTATCTTTCAAATACCTTACATTTTTTGTAAGATTCACTTATTTTGATTTCTTCCAGTATGAAATCGTCTTCTTATCATTTGAGGCACTTCATATATTTGTAATTATTAGCTCGAGTTTGGTTTGTTCAACAATGTTTTTTGAGGATCCGCCTTTAATTTTAGCAGTTTTTGGTCCATAAAGATTCACATAAATCTTCTTTGATGCAATTTTACTACAAAAATATACACATATAAATCAGTAAATTACAAAAAAACAAATAAAATCTAAAAACGATAAATAATCATAAATCATAAATAGTTTTGTAAAACATAACCTTTTAAAAACATTTAAAAAAATGCAGCTCCCTCCTGCCCCACCCCGCAGCCCATCGGGCCCGTGGAGGTGGAGGCCCGATTCTCAAAATCAACCCTCGCCCTTGGTGGGCTAGGCTGCGAGGTTGGGTGCCTCCAGTGGGCGTGACTAGGCCCACCATGCCCACTGCAAATGTAGTGGCCTTCTGCCTGCCTTGGGGCTGTCGAGTAAGCCTACCTCATCTAAATTTTTAATTTGTAGAAAAAAATATAAATTTTATTAATAAAAAATTAAGTATTATTTTACTAGAACATGTTTTTGTTAAGGTATTTTACATGAAAAAGCAACCCAGCTGACACATAAATAATAGTAAACCTATTGAATTTTAAAACTTGCATACAGAAAAAGGGAAACTAACCTTTCAAATGTGATAATCTTCTGTTGAAAAGGGAAACTAACCTTTCAAATGTGATAATCTTCTGTTGAATATGTTGTCGATAACAATGTAGCCTTGATGTGATGTGATGAATAGTCATAATTATGTGATGTGATGTGAAGAATAGTGATAATGAAATTTATGATATAGCAAAAATTACATAATTGTTTTACCACATGGTTAATGTGGGATTAATTTGTTTTTATAAAAAAATTAACATACAAATTTTGTTATGGCAATATACGGAACTATGATAAAACACACATTACATAATTGTTTTATCGCAAGGTGAATGTGGGAGTAATTTGTTTTTATAAAACATTTAACATATAAAACTTGTTATGGCAATATAGTAAATTATGATAAATCGAACATTACATAATTGTTTTATCGCATGGTGAATGTGGTATTAATCTTTTTATTATAAAAACTTAACATATAAATCGTGTTATGGCGATATAACAATTTATTTTAAATGTGTGATAGAAGATCTAATAAAAATAAATAAAAAACATTTAATTTCCTAGTAAATGTTATATAGTTTAAGTAGAATATTAATTTAGGTAAAAGATTTAGTTTACAATTTTAATTTAAAGATTTAGTTTAAAAGAGTAATTTCATAAGAAAATTTTAGTTAAAAGTTTTCAATAAATTGTAGAAGAAAATTATGGAGGAAAATACATGAAACAAAATTTTTGGAGTGAAAAATTTCGGTGAAATTTTTTAGAGGGAAAATTTGGAGGGAATTTTTCATTCTTTGAGCTATATATTATCATTAGGAGAGAATTCATTTATATAATTTAACCTCTTCTATTTGAAAGGTATGGATTCTTCTGATAATGAAGTTTCGCTTTGTGAAGCATCAACATCTTCGTCGCGTAACAAATCTATTCATAATGATGAATGTAATGAACATTCTTCCACTATGAATAGAGATTCAAATCTTCCACTTAGTCCTAATCCTAAGGACTATGAGAGTAGCACTGATTAAGGGCAGGATGAAGAATTTCAAATAAATAAAGAGTCATAGTTTCAACTTAGTCCTAATCTTATGGACTATGAGAGCATCAATGATGAAGAGCATGATGAAGATTTTCAAATAAATAGTCGTGGTTTCCACTTAGTCCTAGCCATATGGACTATGAGAGCAACAATGATGAAGAGCATGATGAAGAATTTCAAATGAATAGAGATTCACAGTGTCCACTTAGTCATAATCCTATGGACTATGAGAGCAGCAGTGATGAAGAGCATGATGAACAATTTCAAAGGAATAGAGAGTCATAATGTCCACTTAGGCCTAATCCTATGGATTATGAGAGTAGCAGTGATGAAGAGCATGATGAAGAATCTCAAATGAATAGAGAGTCACGGTTTCCACTTAGTCCTAATCCTATGGACTATGAGAGGAACAGTGATGAAGAGCATGATGAAGAATTTCAAATGAATAGAGAGTCATGGTGTCCACTTAGTCTTAATCCTGCGGACTATGAGAGAAGGAGTGATGAAGGTCAGGATGAAGAATTTCCAATAAATCGAGAGTCACATTTTCCACCTAGTCCTAATCCTAAGGAATATGGGAGAAATAGTGATGAAGGGCAAGATGAAGCACTTAGTCCTAATTCTGAGGACTATGAGAGAAACAATGATGAAGAGAAGGATGAATAATTTCCACTAATTAAAGAGTCACATTTTCCACGTAGTCCTAATCCTATGGACTATGAGATCAACACTGATAATCCACATCATGAAGGATATCCAATAAACATTGAGTCAAATTTTCCATTTATTCATAATTCTAAAGACTATGAGTGTAGCACTGAAGAAGGGAAATATGAAGAATATCCTCCAAGTCAGTGTTCCAAAAGCACAAAAGATCATATTGAGGATAACATTCCTCATAATGATGATGGAAATGCTTATACAGATGATGATCCAATGATGGAGATGTTGCCAGAAAATATTGTATTAAGGAGTAGGAGCAGACCTTTTCGTATCAATCCAAGATGTTTTAGTTATACAAGGGGTAGATAATGTTGGGTCTGGAGCATGATTGTTCAGAGGTCTTTGTTTTCAGCTTGATGTATACCCCAAGAAGTTTGTACACCCCTCCACACGGGGGGGTGTGGGGGGGACTTGTTCCCCCCGTGGGGGTTCGGGGAGGGGGGGGGCATCCCCACCGGCTGGGGGTCCAGGGGCCAGTGGTCCCCTGGCGGGGGTTTTGGGGGAAGCGCCCCCGAAGCTAAAAACATATGTAAAATTGCCTTGTCAAAGTATAGTAATTTCTAGTCAATCTGGGCCGTTCATTAGGCGAATGATCTGACAGTAGAACTTATGTTTAGTTTAGAGTTTTTTGCCCTAGAAGGCATCCCTTCTCTTTGTATGAGGGCATTGTATTTGAGGTTGTGTAATATAGTTGTGTATTCTCTGAGCGAGAAGCAAAGAGGTGAGACTGTGAGAGTAAATAGAGAATATTATAGTGGATCTGCTATAGGTTGTGTCTCTTCATTTTGTTGGATAATATAAAGGAAGGACTGGCTATTCGGGGTGGACATAGCCCAAACTGGGTGAACCACATATATTTGTGTCTCTCTTTTATTATGCGTTTTCTCTGTTTATATTTTTGCAATATTTTATGTGTTCCATTGCTCCGTAATATATAATTTTCTAAGAACTAGTATCAGAGCCGAAGGTCTATTTGGCTGATAAACTTGCAAGAAAGAAGGGTTCCTGGTTCGAGTGGGAGCAATGGCGGAAGATGGTAAGTTTAGGGTCAAGAAATTTAACGGCCAAAACTTCTCACTGTGGAAGATGCAGATGGAAGATTATCTATATCAGAAATATCTGTACCTACCATTGGGCAGAAAAACAAAGATGCCAACGAGTATGATAGATGAAGAATGGAACCTTCTCGATAGAAAGGCACTCGGAACAGTATGATTGTGCCTCGCAGCGTCGGTTGCCTTCAACATTTCAAAGGAAACAATGATAGAGGGTTTGATTAAGGCATTGTAGAAACTATATGAAAACCCTCAGCCTCAAACAAGGTATTTCTTATGAAACAGTTGTTTAATATGAAGATGTCAGAAGGTGGATCTGTTGCAGACCATTTAAATGATTTTAATATTGTTACAAGTCAGTTATGTTCTGTAGGGGAAAAATTTTATGATGAAGTTAGAGCTCTATTATTCTTGTGCTCATTGACAAAAAGTTGGAATGGTTTAGTAGTGGCCATTAGTAACTCTGTTTCTGGATCTAGTCCTTTAAAGTTTGATGATGTTGTTTATGCTATCCTTAGTGAGGAAATGCAGAAAGAAAGGACACCTAAAGAAAGACTGTAGGTCTCGAAAGGGAAAAGAAGGAGATGCACAACAAGAAAACAATCATGAAGCAAATGTGACAGGTGAGGTGTTACAAGATTCTTTGATTCTTTCTTTCGAAAATATTACTAATTCCTGGGTGGTAGATTCAGGGGCCTCATTCCATGCCACACCTGATAAGAAATACTTTCATGACTATGGTCAAGGAGATTTTGGGCAAGTCCGTTTGGGTGATGATAAACCCTGTAAAATTGTTGGAATGGGGAAGGTTCTTGTAAAACAACAGAATGGAAACCAATGGCTACTAAAGGAGGTAAGGCATGTTCCAGATCTGATTTCAACAGGGTAGTTAGGTGGTGAAGGTTGTGTGACAACTTTTATAGATAAAGCTTGGAAGGTCACCAAAGGAGCGCTGGTAATAGCAAAAGGCGAAAAGGTTGGTACATTGTATTTATGCAATGGTATTTCTAACTCTGTTAATGCTTTAAATTCCAAAGGCGCAGATGCAACATTATGGCATCATAGGCTCAGACACATAAGTGAGAAGGGGATGAAGATTCTTCACTCAAGAAATTTGTTTCCGGGTTTGAAGAATGTTGATTTGGACTTCTGTGAGAATTGCATTTATGGAAAACAGAAGAGAGTCAAATTTCTTAGAGTTGGGAAAGAAAAGAAGAGCGAAAAATTAGAGCTTATGCATACAGATGTATGGGGACCTGCTCAGGTATCATCTCTTGGTGGCTCTCGTTATTATGTTACTTTTATTGATGATGCAACTAAAAAAACTTGGATTTATTGTATTAAGAATAAATCTGATGTATTTGATACCTTCAAGAAATGGAAAGCTTTGGTTTAGATTGAGACAAGAAATAAATTGAAGTGTCTCAGATCAGACAATGGAGGTGAATATTGCAGCAAAGAGTTTGATAGGTACTGTTCAGAGAATGGAATTCGCAGAGAGAAGACAGTTCCAAGAACACCACAAGAAAATGGTGTGTCAAAAAGGATGAACAGAACAATCATGGAGCATGCAAGGTGCACGAGATTGCATGCAGGATTGCCTTTATAGTTTTTGGTAGATGTTGTAGATACTGTTGTTTATCTAATAAATAGAGGGCCTTCAAGTTCCTTGGATGGTGGTGTTCTAGAGGAAGCATGGACAGGTAAAAAGGTAAAATACTCTTTTTTAAAGCCTTTTGGTTGTGAGGCCTTTGTCCATATTAATAAAGAAAATAGAACAAAGCTTGAGGCAAAGTCAAAGGAATGTACCTTTATTGGATATGGTGTTAATGATTTTGGTTATCACTTATATGATTATGAAATCACAAAATCATTAGGAGAAAAGATGTAATATTCAATGAAAAAGTCTTGTATAAGAATCAATTGCAGGAAAAGAAACAGGAAAAAGAAAACAAGGAATACTCAGTTCTTGATGAAATCACTGAAAAAGTAAAGTTTCCTGAAAATAATAATAATCAACAACCACAACAACAACAACCACCACAATAGCAACAGGCACCCAAAACACCTGAAAGTGGTGTTAGAAGATCTACCAGGATAAGTAGACCCCTTGAACGATACTCTCCTTCATTATATTATTTATTATTGACTGATTCCGGTGACCCCGAATGTTATGAAGAAGCAATGCAGGTTGAAAGCAGGAAGAAGTGGGAGGTAGCCATGGAAGAAGAGATGGACTCCTTAATGCATAACCAGACTTGGGATTTAGTCAGGTTGCCTGCAGGAAAAACTACATTGAAGAATAAATGGGTTTACAGGTTGAAGGAAGGAGATGGAGGAAAACAGAGGTACAAAGCTAGACTTGTGGTGAAGGGGTTTGCACAGAAGAAAGGTATTGATTTTGATGAAATATTTTCTCCTGTTGTTAAAATGACTTCAATCAGAACTATTTTAAGTCTTGTAGCAGCTGAAGATTTGCATCTTGAGCAGTTAGATGTAAAGACAGCCTTTCTCCATGGGGATTTGGAGGAAGAGATACACATGCAATAGCCACAAGGATATGAGGTGAAAGGGAAGGAAAAGCTAGTGTGCAGGTTGAAGAAGAGCTCATATGGCTTAAAATAGGCTCAAAGGTAGTGGTATCTAAAATTTGACAAGTTTATGTGTGAACAAGGTTATACTAGATGTCACTCTGATCATTGTGTTTATCTGAAAAGCAAAATGATGGTAGCTATATTATATTGTTATTGTATGTAGATGACATGCTTGTTGTAGGGTCTAACATGTAGGAAATAAACGTGCTCAAAATAAAATTGGCAAATTCATTTGCAATGAAGGATTTGGGAGCTGCAAAACAAATCCTTGGTATGAGAATAACTAGAGACAGGAAAAATCATAAATTAACATTGTCTCAGAAT
>APFE031635154.1:11652-76560 GCA_000404065.3 Pinus taeda
AAAAAAAAAAAAAAAGAAGAAGAAAAAAAAAGAAAAAAGAAAAAATAATATGTGTATAAGCCTGAAAACCGATCTTGGATTGGCGGTCTTATGCAGAAAATATAAGGTGAAAATCAGGGTCTCCTGACACTTTATATTTTTCCAAAAAAAAAAATCTCTCTCTCTTTCCATCATCATTCCATCTTCATTCCATCCCACTTCACTCCATATTCTTCATTCCATTTCACTTCATTCCACTTAATTTTTCTTCCAGTTCATTCATTCCATCTCATTTCCACCAATAAAGTCCCTCTCAGGACTATTCCATTCAGATAAGTTTGTTCTAATCATCTTTGTGCAGGCAGAAAAGTGTTGTTGCAGATTCCGCAGCTCATACCAAGTTTTCGCAGCCAATACACTCTGTCTCTGCAATCAAAGTAGTTCTGTTTCAAAAAGAAAAAATTTACAGTCAGAGGTATCATCATCAAAGAGCAGCAAGGATACATAGGACCTACAAGGCTAGAAAGCAATCAAAAGTTAGCCACCATAATCAATAAAAGAGATCAAATGCAAATGTATAAAGGTATGTTCCAAATTCTTAATTAACAGTTTAATATCATTTATGCATGGTTTTCAAATCGTGGTAGGAGTCACTTAATGTAATGATTGACAAGATTATCCCACTCCTCATCCATGATCACGCCTAATCCACCTCATCACCCTCCTAACGGTCTCCTAATTGCTATTGATTTGAACTTGATATGAGCTGCTCTTCCATTAGTTACTCGTACCTCAGTGACGTATACCAGTGTACTACGGCTCTACATATGATCATTTCCGCAGCCAAGTGTATGCAGCCACCTGACGCTTACAGATTTGACCGTTGCACCCGCATGCATAAAACTCATCGCCGTATTGTTCTCTACCCTCATACCACCGTTTCCACTCTCGCTTTCATACACCTGTAATCCCTCATTGTTTTTCCTCACCTCACTGTTCAAAACCCCGAATCACAAGTTCTGCACCATACTGTTTATTACATCACGGTTACTTTGTTACAACCGTAATTCCCCTGTTTTCCCGTAAGCATTCTCCTCTAGCGTCCATATTCCACTGTCAGAGCTTTAAGTAAAACTGAGAGCAGAGAATGGGGAAATTGTTAAGAGCAGAACCAGAGGGTTTGAAATTTTTGGAGGGTTACCCACAGATAAAAGAAGCATTGCAGAGAGCCGAATGGTTGAAGTTCATTCAGAAATTTAACGGGTACAATAAGGAGGTGACAAAGGCATTTGCCCGGTCATTTGATGGGAAAACCGTGGAGGTAGGAGACCTGCAGTTCACCATAACAGAGAGTACCTTGGCCACAGCAATCGATTTGCCTCAAAAAGGAGAACGCTGGTTCAAAAATAGAACAGTTGAAGATCAAGAGTGGAGAAATATGCTCAAGAATCCAGGTATGGATACCTCCATTTTCACTAAGGGAATCCCTGTACGTGTCATTAAAGAGGAATGGACTTCATTATTGTTGCTTGTTCAAAAATTTTTAACATGTGAAGGCCGTTTCGGTGTCATGTATATATACCATACAAGAATCATGATGCACTTTATGGATGACCGTGCTATCAATCTACCTTGTTTCTTGTTAGCTAGTCTAAAGAAGATGTGTTCCACTGTTCAGAAACATGTGGGGAACATTGAACCCCACTTGTATCACCATGGACTCATTAAAATTTTAATTGAGGAGCAGTTGAAAACTAAAAATGATACATGGGAGAAGTTTCTAGCTAGAAACCATTTTCAAGAGGTAGCTGAAGCCTCTAGCAGCTCTCCTAGGATACCAAAGAAAAGTAGGAGAAGAGAGAAAGAAATTACTGCCCAGGAAACTGCTGTAGAAATTGAAGAAACTGCCCAAATGACTGCTCAAGAAACTGCCCAAGAAATTGCCCAAGAACAAAGGAAAAAGGGGGACAGAACTAAAAGACAAAAGGGGGATAAAGGGAAAACCATTGTGCAAGAGTCATTTCCTTCACCTGAGCCCTCAATTGAAGAAGAATCCCAAACACTAGCTGAGAGATTAGCACAACTTCAAGCCATTGCCCTCTTAAAGAGGAAACAGAAAGAGAAACATAGTGCCCAGCAAAAGAGCACTAATGTACAAGTGAGAAGAAGCAGTAGGCTGAAGGGAAAAATGAGTGTGACCAAAGGAAAACAGTCCCATTTCATTGATTTGGGCACACCTGAAAAGACTCCAATGCAGCTAGATGTTGAACTAAGTCCTCCACGAGAGGAAAGTCCCTTCCAGCAAGAAAGAGAAAGCAGTTTTCAAGAATTTGAATTAAGACCAAGACAAACACCTGACATAGACCCTGACTAGCAGAAGGCATATGATTACTTGGAGACTTTAGAGCAATCTGCTGCCGGTCCAAGCACTATAGTACCTCATGATGAACAGGTCAAATCTTTAATACAAGAGGTATTTGAGCTGGAAGTCTTGAACCGGCACATTAAGCAGGAGAATGAAGCATTGAAAGAACAAAGAAAGCTGGACAAAATTTTCCACGACAACACAATGCTTCACTGGGGTCTTTGGCAAAAAAAGAATAGGAAATTGAAGAAGAAATGCAGGAAATTGAGCAGGGACTTGATTAACTTGAAGTTTAGGTGTTTGGTTAGAAAACCAAGAACAAATTTGGCAGTAAGAAGAAAAAGGAGAAGGTTGGATGTCTTGGCAGAGGCATCTGAGCATATGAACTAAAAAATCATGACAAAGTTTTGGTTGCATGAGGACATGCAACACCTTCACAGTGGGGGTATGTTGAGCCTCAAACCTGCACTCATTTAACCATCCTCCCAACAGCCTTTTCCTACTCATTTCCTTCTTTTGTCATCATTTCCTTCATCAACTTGTTCAATTCATTGCATTATAGGACTTTTTAACATGATTTGCTAATTGTGCTAATGATTGACTGTTGGCTTAGATTTTTGGTTCAAGTGTTGCAATTCCGCAGCTAATACAGGGTTTTCGCAGCCGATCTCTGATTCCGCAGCCGATCCCAGATTCCGCAGCCATTTTCTTGTTTGCTATGATCCAGGTGTCCTCCAGAGGAAAGAGCCACATGGGCAAGTTTGTATGACTGTGTACATGGTGGGTGTGCTATCAGTTCAGCCAAACTGGTCGTCTACACCCCTGGTCAACGTGGAAGTAGCTCCGGTCAAACGGCAAGGTTGCAAACGGTGGCACGGGTCTGCGTGTTCAGTTGGAGCACGTAAGTCACAGCTGGCCTCTTCTTTAGCCACGAAGACTACATGGGACAAGAATCCAACAGCGGATTTATTAAACCATGATGACCGTTCCCTAAATCCGCGCACGGTGCTGCTGAACGTGTCTTTTTCCTAGCTGTTAGTTAGCTTAGTTTACGCACAGGACAATTGATGTACCTGCTATAAATAAAGCATTTCTACACGTTGAGTAGTTAGTTTTGGAGGTTAATCTTTTGCTACTGTAAACTCTGTTTTGAAGACTCTTTTATAAAGAGTTTACGCTCCCCATTGTGTTTTATCATGTGCTGATTTAATACCAAAAGACAGTTCTGTTTCTATCTACGTAGCTGATCTTCTAATTGGTTGAAGTGGATGGAGGGCCCCTGTCTGCTACAACCATTGTACAGTAGCTTTTAAATTTACTTTCCTGCATTTCTTTTTCTTTAATTCACCATGTATATTAATGTACAGTTTTGAATTATGCTGCTTTATGTTTCTTTACTTTTCATGACTGATCAGTGTGTTTTTTACAGCTTTGTTAGGAGCCCGGGATAGTGTGCTTTTCCTTCTTTTTAACACTAGTGGCATCTGAAGTTGTCTTATCTAAACTGCTGACTTTTTCTTTGATTTTCATTAGTTTCCTTGCTTAGTTAGTTTCCTTGTCTAGTTACTTTATCAAGTTTTGTCAAGTTGCTAATCTCTTGATGGTTCTTTTTATCATAATTCACTAACTTTTATGGGACCAAAATATCATTTAATTGCAGCTTGGTTTATTTAGTTTTAGACTCATATTGCTAATTCACTCCTAACTCTTTTTCACATGATCAATTTGGCTAAAGGCAGAATGTTAAGGGAGAATTAAGTAGTGTGGTTTGTCACTTAATTTTTGCATTGCTTTAGATTCAATAGAAAAGTTAGAGTAGTGTTCTTGCTTTAAGCTGAGTTAATATAGATGTCATTTTCATTCTTATCAGAAGTAAAGGTATTGGAATAGTGCCATTGGTCTTTTTGTTTGATGCTTTACTTTCATTCAAAGCTTTAATTCCATTTCAAGTTATTGTTCAAGTTTTCTCTTTTAAATTCAAGAAGCATTTTAGAAATCACCACATACACACACATTCACTCACTTGTTTATAATTTCATCACATCACATTAGGAAGATAAGTTAGACATAAACTAAAAACGAAAAAAAGAACTAGGAAAGGTTGCTTAAGTATATATTGTACACTTCACTTCATCAGCTTATGAGCCCAGGGTTGACAATTTATGATAGCAATTTAGACAACACTAAATTGACCAAACAGTACTTCCCATGAGTCCTAAACTCTATGGGTAAGATGTGTGTCGGGGCATCAGCAAGAGAAGGTGAACCACTCATCTTGCTCATATTTCATAGGAGAAGGAATCACTCATCCTATGCATATGTCAATCGTAGGGGAAGGTGAAGTCGAAGATCAACACTTACTTACTTTCTAAGAGGGGAAGAAAGTGGCACCAAAAGAGGGGAAAAAATATAAGTACAGTCAAAAACATCCATCCTGTTGTGTATGGCTTCGCTAAACCATAATTACATATATAATTCATGCTTGGATCATGAAGGAGATCATCATGACACTAGGATTTCAGAAATTATGTATATAAATGAACGGGAACCCTATTCTAACACAACGGAATTGCTTGGTATGCCAATGGAGTTTTGGACAATCCTCCCTCCAAATATTGTCTACCCGCCCTGCTCAGCTGGAAAATGGCTCTAGTCAACCCCGAAGGCAAAGTAGAGTGGGGTGAAGACCTTCCCACATTTGACTTTATTGAACTCCCTCTCGCTTTGAGTTTTGCCACCCTTCACCCCTAGGCAACCTCCGAATGTACCAAAAGTCGGAACACCTGGATAGGCTATATATTATTGTACCAAAACCAGGAACAGGATGAGATGGAAGCTAGGATTGGATAGGCTACTGTAACTGCTGTTGGACCCAGAACTATAGGTTCCGTAATTGGATTTGTTCGATTAGCGAGTGAAAAACAAGAAGCAACCATTCACCCTACAGAAATGTATCCAGGTAGGGGAAGGTGAACCACTCACCCTACACACATCAACCATCATGGGGTATCACAGGGGAAGGTGAGCCACTCACCTTGTACATAACGCACCACTAGGGGAAGGTGACCCACTCACCCTATGGTCGCTCATAGCTCTAAGAAGTACCCCAAGCCCCCAGGAGCTCCCAAAGCTCAGTGTTGAACTTAGTGTCTCTCTCTGAAGGTTAAGAATTTGACCTTCCCCAAAGGATTCATGAGAATCCTCGCAACCTGCTCATATGCTCTAATGTGTTGTAGCATTATTGCTCCTCGTTGTACCATATCCCGCGGATAAAGTGGTGCATGATATCAATGTGCTTGGAGTGGTCGTGGAACATGGGATTCTCTAATAGGTGAATCCCACTTTAGTTGTCACAAAAGATCATGGTGGTATCTATCACGTGCTCAAATAGCTCACTGAAGATCTCCCTCAACCAAACTGCTTCACAACAGGCCATACTCATAGCAATGTTTTCGACCTTTGTGTGCTTAAAGCAACATATTTATGCTACCTATTCATCCAAGATAGAGAAGTGCAACCCAAAGAGACACAGCACCCACTCTTACGATCCACCACACTACCAGCCCAGTCAACATCTGAACATCCATATAGCCTCAAGTTCCCAATAGTGTATCTCATACTATAGTGGATTGTGTGCCAGAGATATCTCAAGATATTCTTAGCAGAAATCCAATGAAAGTGATGAGGCTCAATGGTAAACTAATTCAACGTGCTTACAACAAAGCATATGCCAGGACGAGAGTTGACCAAGAACATTAGGGCCCCTACAAGTTGATGATACTCAGAAGGGTTCGCTAATCCGGGCCCAACAACACTTCCACATAGCTTCTTGAAGTTGAGTTCCATCCGAGTAGTCACGGACTTGCAATCCACCATCCCACATCTCTCAAGTAGCTTCACAATGTATTTTCCTTGGGAAAGGAAAATCTCACCTGCCTTTTGCCAGACGTCTAGCCCTAGGAAGTAATGCATTAGTCCTAGGTCCTCCATCTCGAATTCAGAATCCAAATCCCTCTTGCATTGATGAATGAGAAGATCATTGCCTATCAGAAAGAGATTATCCACATAAAGGACCAAAATGAGAGATCTGTCCTTTTCAAACTTGAAGTATAGGATCGGGTCAGTGTCGCTCCTTGTAAATCCCAACTTCATAAGATATCTATCAATCCTCTCATACCAAGCCCTAGGGGCTTGCTTCAACCCATAGAGGGATTTCTTCAACCTGCATACATGTGTCTCACGATCTTAAACTTCAAACCCCTCCAGTTGTTCTACATAGACTTCCTCCTTAAGCGAACCATGCAAGAAGGGAGTTTTGATATCCATCTGGTGTAGGCTCCATCCTTGCGAGGTGACAAGGGCTATGATCGAACAGATGGTGGTATATCGAGAAACTGATGCAAATATATCATCATAGTCTACTCCTTCCTTTTGAGAGAAGCCTCGAGCAACAAATTTGGCCTTGAACTTTCCAGCACTCCCATCAGTGCCATGTTTGATATTGTAGAGCCAATTTGAAGTGACCACTGACTTGTCCTTGGGTCTAGGAACCACATCTTAGACATCATTCTTCATGATCGGCACATACTCCTCATAAATCGCATCCTTCCAAACTTGGTGTTTCACAACATCTTCGAATGTACATGGCTCAGACTGTACAATGGTACTCATGGCAGCTAAGTACCCTTGGTACCTTTTCGACTTCTTGCTTTTATGAAATATCCTCCTTAGTGCAATACTTTTCTCAACATCTTCAAGAGTATCTTTGAGCCATAAAGGTCTTTTTCTTGAAGTAGTGGGCTCACTAGGAGGTGGATCAATGGGATCCATCGAACCTTCCACATCGGGCATCGGTTGATCAGATGAAGGTTCATCTTACTTTCTTGTATCAACATCATCATTGTCCTTCCTATGGATAAGAAGATCTCAGACTTTCCTAAGAGCATAATATTAATCAAAAGTGACATCATGACTTAATTCCACTTCCCTTCGACCAGGTACGTAGATATATATGCCTTAGAAGTTTCACTATAGCCCGCAAACATTCCTTTCTTCCTAGATGCATCTATTTTGTTTATTTTCTCCTTTGGCACATAAAAATATATGGGACAACAAAAAATTCTAAAATGAGAAACATCATGTTTCTTACTGGCGAAAACTTCTTTGGGTGTTTTGAAGTCCAATGCTTGATGTGGGAATCTATTTTGGACATACACAGCGACGTTGGCAGCGTCTCCCCATAAGAAATTGGTAGACCTTGGTCATGAAGCATGGCACGGGTGGCTTCTATGATGGTTATATTATTCATTTCGCCAACACCATTTTGTGCAGGAGTATATGTAGTGGTGGTCTCCCTCCTAATGCCAGCTTCTCTACAATAATCTTTGAATTCATTTGACTCATATTAGGTACCATTATCAGCCCTCAATATTTTGATTTTCTTCCTTGTTTGATTCTCTGCCAAGGCTTTGAAAGAGAGGAACCATTTGAACACTTCATCCTTCTTCTTTAAGAAATAGATCCATGTTTTGCGAGAGAAGTCATCCGCAAAAATAGAATAGTACAAATATTCATCCAAAGATGTTATGAGCAACATACTTGATAGATTAGAATTAACCAATTGAAGAATATCGATGGTTTGAGTTTCACTTGAGGGATATGGTCCCCTTGTATGTTTTCCAGCTTCACATCCCTGAAAAATATCTTCATGATCTAAGTTGAATTTGGGCATATATGTGACCATATTCCTTAAATCAAGAAGGGCTTTGAAATGAAGGTGAGAAAATCTTTGGTGCCATAATTTAGATTGAAGAGAACAATCACAAGTCATTGCTCCCAACAGAATTCCTCCAACTTGATAGAGACCTTCAACCCTGAATCCAAAAGTGAATGAATCTCTTGGGTTCCTTTGCCAAACATGAACCTTCCCATCAATTAATATCACCTTGAAACCTTTATCTTCCATCGCAGAAATAGAGACCAAGTTATTTTTCAGATCGGGTACAAATAGCACTTCTTGTAAATGAAGAGTTTGACCTTGATTTAAGTGAAGAGCAACAGTCCCAATTCCTTTCACAGGATAAGTGGTATTATCCCCAAGTATAATCTTCATATTCGTCTTATTTTCAATCAAGTTAGAGAGAGCTTCTTTGAACCCAGTGAAGTGACTTGAGGCACCACTATCAATCAATCAATGATTCAATGTATCCGAAGGAGAGGTGATAGTGAGGGTAGAAATAAGATATAAACAAAATTGCTTTACAACATTAACTTCTTCATACCTGTAGTTTCTTGACTTCTTGGGGGGGCAACCATTTCCATTTCAAGCAGTGGGAGCATTCCTCTTTCCTTTATTATTGAACTTGTTGTTCCTTTGATTGCCATTGCCCTTGAAATTGTTGTTATTGTTGTCATCATCTCTTGGAATGTCCTTCTTGTGAGGACACTCTCTAGAGAAGTGGCCAAACCTATTACAATTGAAGCATCTTCCTTTTCTTCCTTCTTTGAATCTCGACTTGAACCCTTGACCTTGATTTCTTGGACCAACATTGTTCTTCCTCTTGGAATGAGCAAAGAAGGTGGTAGGATTGTTTCCATTTGAGGGCTTGTCTCTTTCCATCATCCTTATTTCTTCTTGAGTGCATCTAGCCAATAATTCATAAAATCTCGAAATCTTGTCATTGTTGAGAATGGTAGTGTTGAACACATCCCACTCTCTTGTAAGGCCTCCAAGTGTGATAAGAGTAAGCTCCCTCTCACCAATGACTTCTCCAATAGATAAGAGACCATTCTTGATCTCGGTAATCCTCATGAAGTAGGATTGGATGGATTTTCCTCTATCCATCCTGATTTCTTTCAACTTTCTCTTGAGAAAAAGAACTTGATTTGCATTATTTGCTTTGAACATCCCAACCAGTGTGTCATACATCTCCTTAGATGTTTCCAAATCAGAAATATAGGCAACCAAAGGCTTGTGAATCGAATCAACAATAATTTTCTTAGCTTTGAACTCACCTTTCTTGTACTTTGTTTGTGTAGTTATGGATGCATTTGAAGTAGGCTCCACTACTCTTCCTTTGACATAATCCATGGCATCATTTTTTTCCAATGTCAAATCTAGAGACATCTTCCATTTATGATAGTCGGATTTGTCCTTAAGCTTTTCCTCATATTTGAAGTAAGATGTAGTCGTCAACGGGACTAGTTCCAAGTCCTTTTCCAACAACTTCCCTCAATGATTTTTTTTCCTCACTCTTTCTTGTGTTTTGTTTTCACCTGAGCTCTGATACCATGTTAATTTTAGATAACAATGTTATGTTCTATGCTTTAGCACAATTTACCTTTAGCACAATTTACTTTAATGCTCCTTAGGCAGCTTAATGGCAGTTTCCAATAATATACAGTAGCAAATCACATTAACTTAAATAGATTGATAGTAAATGCAGATAAAACATAAAAACATGTGCATAAGACATGCCAAGACAAGAGGACACAAGATATGGTGGTTGCCATGGATAAACCCCAATGTGGGGAAACCTTTGATCAAATCTTCTTATTATTCTTCAATAGTTTAGCAGAGAGTACAAATATCAAATTATAATATTTTTTATTACTATTAATAATAAAAATTTTATTTTTTAATTCTTAAACTACATGTATATGTATATAAACTAGTTTTAATCTCATTATTTACCTTCAAGAGTTGGGGAGGGGGAGCGGTTTCCTGAGAATCAAGAACATATGTATGCTTAAAGTTTAGGTCACACTTCCTACAATCTTATTGAAGCTTATGCCTTATATTAGGGTTTGAGGCAAATTGTGAATCTAGAAATTTAGGAGATGATTGTTTTTGGCAATTCCTTGACTATAATTCATCATTTGTATTCAAAATCTCTTCCCTCATATACAAAGTTAAGTCTCAAATGGATTTGTTAGTTGTATCATTTTATCTCCAAGAAGAAATGTCTCCATGTTTTGATCAAAAAACTCTAGGGATGATCACATGGATAATTTAGGGTTAAGACTAATTCAAGGTGAACTTTAGTGATTGGGGCAAAAGGGATATGTCGTCCTTCTTTAATTGTTAATCTGGGGACTTGGAAATCAATGCATAGAAGAATAATTCTTTATGGTTTAATGTAAAAATTTGATGCTTTGTAAACTTTGGTATTTTTAGCTCAGTATTGGTGAATGTACAAGTGAAATACTGTAGATATTGTAGTATTTTGTTTAAAAACTTCAAGATGGTCGTTGATACATATTTCATTCCAACCATGTCCACTAGTTTCAACTTGCTTATGTAAATTATATATCTAACCTGAGATTTAGCTCAATGTCTTTTAATATAATAACTATTCGCAGTTCTTGTTAAAAAAAATCTAAACACTTAGTTCGGTTTGTAACCCTCCTAGTCTGCTTACATATAAGGGCCTATACTGAAAGTAATGGTACTAGTCAAAGGACTGCTAACATTGAATAGAGGCATAGTCCACTTACATATAAGGGTCTATAATGAAAGTAATGGTACTAGTTAAGGAATGCTAACATTGAATAGAGGCATTCCCCCCTATTGCAACAAATAGAGACATTTCGAGTAAGTTCCCTGAGTTGGCGATTAGACTTCCCTAGATATTGGACCATCTTAACCTAGTCCTCTTTTTTTCATTTTTCATCATGATTGTGTTGTTTTCTTTGCATATTTTTCTGTGTTTGAAACATTATTTTAACACTCCCAACATATTGTGGTGATATCTTAATAATATGTATTTAAATTCAATAGTTTTGCATCCTCTCTTTCAAAACTAAAATAATAATAATATATTATTATTATTAAATATATTTATGATATTAAAGTAAATAATATTTGATAATTTATTTGTATAATTAAATTATATAATATATCAAAACAATAATTTTCATTAACATATAATTAACTAACATTCGTGGAGATCAACCCCACCAAAACTATTCATTTCCAAGAAAGATTACATATTAACACCATGTGGACATGAGAGTATGATGCAAGAGCATATGGATTTAGCCAGCAATGTGAAGGTTTGTTCACATGTTGTGGTTAAATGAATTGAATTTCACTGACCTGAGTGGTCAAAAGTCAGTTTTAACGAGAGGGTTGGATCTCTCAAGAAAATGATTTATATTTCATTATTGTAATAAGTAGAAATTGTCTTATTTTAGATTCAGGGATAAGTTGTTAACATAAGTGTGTGATAGAGCTTGAAAATAAAGATTGAGTTGTTAGAATGATTGAAATAGAAGATTGAGTTGTTAAGCACAATTAGAGTGGGATTCGATTCCTAAAAAGAAGAAAAATGTAATGTAGATGGATTGGCAGAGATGAGGGAGGATTGAGCAAAGCGAGAGTGGAGTGAGAGTGAGGATTTCAAGATTGAAACAGGGGTCTTTTGAATTGGTGTAATCGAGCCAAAGGGCCGAGACTTTGTAATATTGATCGTATTGAATAATTGATGTCACGTGCAGTTATGTATTGATTTTATTGAAGACTCTCGTTTTGCCTTTGTTTATTTGTATTCCGAATGAATCAAGCATTTCCTCTGTTTTTATGCTTTATGTTATAAATTCAGAGTTCAACAGAAATCGCAGTCCTTAATGTTAAAAACAGTGGTTGAAGCCTGCTTAAATCCCAGTCGTTGATCTAAGTTCCAACCAACGGTGCAAAATCCCGCCAATCGTTGGATTATCCCATATCGCATCGCAATATTTGTTTACAAGGGAGCAGACCTTAGGCCTTAACGAAATGCAATGTGTGATCGCCGCTTTATTGCATCGCAACATTCCATTGACAGTTGAATAGACCTCAGGCCTTAAGACCCTGCGATGTGCGATCACCAATCCATCACATCGCAATATTTCATTAGAAAGGGAACGGGCCTTGAGCGTTGGGAAACTGCGATATGCGATGGGTGATGCGATCACTGATTAAATCACATCGCAACGTTTTATGTGAAAGAATCGAGCCCTAAGCACTATCATTGCAATTTGCGATTGCAATACGTTGTGGACCATCGGATCAATGTGTTTGTGATCTACAGTGTAGTATTACCAAGCGGCTCTTTTCACTGGTGAATACCTGTTGTCGGGCTTATATAAAGGAAAAAAGAGCAATGAAGGGAAAGGTTGAATATAAAGGGGAAAGGAACACGGGGTCGATTGTTGATAATCTCTAAAACAATTGACCTCCTGCATCATTTATGGTATCTGAGCAGAGATTAAGGTTGATCGCAGTAAACATGCCGTCGAGGAGAGGAGCTGGCATAGGTCGAGGAAGACCTGAAGCAAATGCAGTTTTGCTAGAGGAACTCTGGAGTCTGCGGACGAGGATGGAAACAATTGAGACCGCTCAGAGAAGAAAACCTGCTGAAGGGGATGACGGTGCTAAAGAAGAATCTTCTGAGGAAGAAGAGGAGGAGAAAAATGAAACTACCAAAGTTATTAAGATGTTGGCAAAAGTAGGAGGAAAACCAAGGGTGGAAATTCCTTTGTATGAAGGGAGTCTCAATGCAGAACAGCTAATGGATTGGATCAATTCATTAGACAAATATTTTAACTATGAAGAGGAGGTTGATGACAAAAAGAAGGTGAAATTTACAATTACCAGATTGAAGGGTCATGCATCTATTTGGTGGGATGAACTACAAACATCCAGAACAAGGAAAGGAAAATCCAAGATCAAGAAATAGGACAAAATGGTGAGTAAAATGAAAGCTAAATTTATGCCAAAAGATTATCAGTTAAATATTTTTAAACAGTTACAAAATTTAAGGCAAAAAGGAATGTCTATTAAAGAATACACAAAAGAGTTTAGTAGATTGAGTATTAGAGTAGGACATGCAAAGGGTGACAAGGAGAAGGTAGCCAAATATATCAATGGCTTAAGATATGACATATAGGACAAGATCATCTTGGAGTTTGAAGACTATTGAAGATGCCTATCAAGCAGGTTTGAAGGCAAAAGAGAAGATGTTGAGAAAACAGAATCAGAGGAATAGAGGAAGGAGCTCAATAAGAGGTAGAGGAACTATCAGACCAAGGGGACAACAACATCAGTATGAAGCAAGCAGTTCAAGTAGCAGACCACCATAGAGAGGAAATTTTAATAGAGGAAGATTTTCACCCAGAGGAAGAGGTCGAGGAAGAGATATTCAGTGTTACATGTGTGGAGAATGGGGACATGTGTTGTGGAACTGCCCTCATAATAAACCAACAAGTCAGAGGAATGTGAATGTGGCTGAGGCAACGGCAAAACCACATCGAATTACGGAAAAGGAAGAATCCTGAAGTAGGAGAATCCCTGTTGTTGAAAAGGGTGTTGCTTAAGGCGAGAAAGAGATTGAAGAACTAGCGCGGAGGAAGAGTTTATTCAGAATTATATGTAAATCCAGAGGTAAGTGTTGTAAAGTGATATGATAATTCACAGTGTGAGCATTGATAACCTTGTTTCTACATAAATGGTGGACAAGCTTGGATTAGCAAAGACAGTACACCCTACTCCTTACAAAGTGTCGTGTTTGCAGAAAGGACATCAGATTATTGTGACAGAACAATGCAAGGTCGAGATACAAATTGGTACATATAACGATGTGATATTATGTGATTTAATGCCAATGGATGTATGCCATGTATTGCTGGGAAAATCGTGGCAATTTGATCGGAAAGTTATTCATGATGGGAGGAAAAACACTTATACCCTGGAGAAGGATGGAAATAAACATACATTGCTGCCATTGAAGGATGACGCTGACAAAGGAGTGCCTGGAAATAGTGTTACGCTGATGAGTGGAAAGGAGTTGTTGCAAGAGGTTGGAAAAGGTGAAGAAATGCATTTTGTTGTCATAGGGAGACCTAAGGTAATTTTAACTTCCACAAACTTAGATGATTTACCTAAAGAAATCAAAACTCTGTTAAATGATTTCGCTGATATTATTGTGGATGAGTTGCCAAATGCATTGCCACCAATCAGGGTTATTAGTCATCATATTGATCTAATACCATGAGCGAGTTTGCCAAACAAAGTAGCGTACAGATCAACTCCTTAAGAGAATGCAAAAGTTGGAAGACAAGTGCAAGAACTAATGGATAAGGGACTAATCAAAGAGATTCTTAGTCCATGTGTTGTACCAACAGTACTCAGTCCAAAGAAAGGAGGTGAATGGCGTATGTGTACAGATTCCAAAGCCATAAACAAGATCACTATCAGGTATAGATTTCCTTTACCATGCATGGATGATTTGATGGATTGTCTGAGTGAAATAAAGTATTTTATTAAAATAGATCTAAAGAGTGGATCATCAAATAAGAATTAGAGAAGGAGACGAATGGAAGACTGCATTTAAAACAAACAGTGGGTTGTATGAGTGGTTAGTGATGCCTTTTGGACTCACTAATGCACCTAGTGTGTTCATGAGATTGATGAATGAAGTCTTGAAGGAATATGCAGGCAAGTTTGTTATTGTTTATCTTGATGATATTCTAGTTTTTAGTAAAAGTAAAGAAGAACATCTAGATCATCTTAAATTGGTTTTAAGAACTCTGCAGAAAGAGAAACCACTGACAAATATAAAGAAATGTAGTTTCATGAGAGAAGAATTAATTTACTTGGGATTTGTTGTTTCTAAAGAAGGGTTGAAAATGGATCCAAAGAAAGTCCAAGCAATTTGGGATATGCATGTTCCCAAGAATATATTTGAGGTAAGAAGCTTTCATGGTCTTGCAAGTTTTTACAGAAAGTTTATCAGAGGTTTTAGTCAGTTTTGTGCACCAATTCTTGAAACAATTAAGGAAACTAATTAGCTATTCAAGTGGACAGAAGTAGCAGACGGGAATTTTAAGTTGTTGAAGAGGAAAATCACACAGAAACCAGTTTTAGCCTTACCCAATTTTGGAAAAGTATTTCAAGTTGAAACCGATGCTAGTGGAATTGCAATTGGCGTAGTTTTGAGTCAGGAAAAGAGACCGATAGCGTATTTCAGTGAGAAATTGAATGAAGCAAAGAAGAAGTGGCAGTTGGGAGATAGTAGAGTTGCAGAAGTATGGAGTAAGCCCTAAAAGTCTGAGGGATGATTCTTTTCACCCCCAGGAATTTGATGCAGGAGCATCTGGACTTAGCCAGCAATGTGAAGGTTTGTTCACATGTTGTGGCTAAATGAATTGAATTTCACTGACTTGAGTGGTCAAAAGTCAGTTTTAACGAGAGGGTTGGATCTCTCAAGAAAATGACTTGTATTTCATTATTGTAATAAGTAGAAATTGTCTTATTTTAGATTAAGGGATAAGTTGTTAGCATAAATGTGTGATAGAGCTTGAAAATAGAGATTGAGTTGTTAGAATGATTAAAAAAGAAGATTAATTTGTTAAGCACAGTTAGAGTGGGATTAGATTCATAAAAAGAAGAAAAATGTAATGTAGACGGATTGTCAGAGATGAGGGAGGATTGAGTGAAGCGAGAGTGGAGTGAGAGTGAGGATTTCAAGATTGAAACAGGGGTCTTTTGAATAGCTATAATCGAGCCAAAGGGCTGAGACTCTGTAATATTGATCGTATTGAATAATTGATGTTGCATGCAGTTATGTGTTGATTTTATTGAAGACTCTCGTTTTGCCTCTATTTATTTGTATTATGAACGAATCAAGCATTTCCTATGTTTTTATGCTTTATGTTATAAATTCAGAGTTCAACGGAAATCATTGTCCTTAGTGTTAAAAACAGTGGTTGAAGCCCGCTTAAATCTTCGATGTTGATCTAAGTTCCAACCAACGATGTGAAATCCCGTCGACTGTTGGATTATTCCATATCGTAACGCAATATTTGTTTACAATGGGGCGGACCTTAGGCCTTAACGAAATGTGATGCGCAATCGTCGCTTATCGCATTGCAACATTCCATCAACAGTTGAATAGACCTCGGGCCTTAAGACCCTGCGATGTGCGATCATCTATCCATTGCATCACAATATTTCATTGGAAAGGGAACGAGCTTTGAGCATTGGGAAACTACGATATGCGATGGGCAATGTGATCATTGATTAAATCACATCGCAATGTTTTATGTGAAAGAACTGAGCCTTAAGCATTGCCATTGCAATTTGCGATTGCAATATGTTGTGGATTGTCAGATCAATGTGTTTGTGATTTACGGTGTAGTATTACCAAGCGGCTCTTTTGACTGGTGAATCCCTATTGTCGGGCTTATATAAAGGAAAACATAGTAAAGGAAAACAGAGCAGTGAAGGGAAACATTGAATATAAAGGGGAAAGGAACGTGGGGCTGCTTGTTGATAATCTCTTAAACAATTGACCTCCTACGTCAGAGTACCAGAGTCATTTAGAGATCACAAAGTGGACATTGATCAAACTAGAATTAAGCACCTTTAATTCTTGTAACCATAATCATAGAGATGACATGGTCCCATCAAATCATGGTATACGAAACCCTAAATTCCTAGGAAGTGTTAGAAATATGTGTTATGAACTCGTGTTGCACGTAGCTTCTAGGATGGCGTAGTGCATAGGAACGCATATGGAGGTGGGAGTTGGGAGATCAGGGGTGCTTCTTGCTTTCTGCTATTTAGATTGATCTGCAACTGTAACAACCAAATACTTAAAATGCCATATCCTTTTGGTATATAACTCTGGCATTTTTATGCACCAAAAGTGCCCTTCCACTTTGAATACGAACTGGAAAACCACTTGGCATGTTCAGTGAGCTTACATGAAAGAGCTTCTCATTCTCCCTTTTGTCTAATCCTTGCATCTTGGAATATGTTGCAACCCTCCTCGTGTTATCGGTGAAATAAATATTTCACCAAGGAGAAGAGGCAAGTGCGGCATCCATCCCTTAGCAAAACATTCAATTTTCACATAATTGGATTTATAATCTCGTAAGTTTTAAATAATCAACTTTCATTTCATATCACAACTTGCATCCTTTTTGTGCTACGACTTTCTTGATGAGTAAGTGCTGCCTACATCATTTTCTGGGTTGAATGGTTACTAGTGTCATAGTTTGGCTTGACATTCACTGAATTTCTTTGATCTCCAGGGATATTTCTGCTCCATAATAATTGTCTCACTTCTAACTTATTTCTTCTTATGGCTATTGTTTGAAAGGTTTTTATCGCATCTCTTTGTTATTTCGAGGAGAATTGAGCTTATTATTACTTTCCTTGATTTAGTTGAATATAATGGAAGTTGGATGGCATGGTTATCTAATCTAGTGTCTACTTCTTGTTGCCAGGTGAGAAGGAGCTTTCACAAGGTAGTGAAGACAATGGCAAGACCTTGCTTTGCATACCATCAAATGAAAATTGGTGATAAGCTATGGCCTGCAATTAGGTTAATTGCTTAGAAAGCATAAAGCAATATTGAGTTACATATGGCTTCTTACTTCTGATTTGAGAATTTTCTTCTTCAGTTCATTTGGTGTATCATTGATTTACAACTAGCTTTGTTAATAACAATGTTCTGAAATCTTATTACTTTATAAAATTATGTTTTTTTATAAACGTTAATTATTCTGACATTTTCTACGTTGTTAAATGTTTAATATTTTTGTTTAAAATTTATTGTAAAAGAATATTTACGAAAAGTTTTTTATTTCAATTTAAGGTGGATGAAGATTTATTGATTTTTTTTTTTTTAATTGAAAGTCTAGATTGGTTCTCAATGGAATGTGCTTAGTCTTAATGTTTATCAAAGGTTGTAGTGTATTAAAGGGTTTGTTAGGTTGCATTGACTTTTAATAAATGTTCTCAATGGAATGTGCTTAGTCTTAATGTTTATCAAAGGTTGTAGTGTATTAAAGGGTTTGTTAGGTTGCATTGACTTTTAATCAATTTTAAAAATTAGATTCGTACCACATGGCTCCCCACTCACCAATTTCCTAGGGATTTGAGATTATTCCAATTCTAATAAGTTCCTCTATGATAAGCCCCTCATTATTATTTATAACATTCATTTATATATAAGCAAATTTTATTTAGCAAAATGGTCCATCACTTTTAATAAATTTAAATTAAAAAATATATATATTTGTGCCATGTAGCTCTCAACCCACCAATTTCCTAGGGATTTGAGATTATTCCAATTTTAATAAGTTCCTCCATGATAAGTTTTTCATTAATATTTATAACATTAATTTATAATTCTTTTGTTTTCTTAAATTAAAGTTGACTCATAACCTTTTTATACATTATTAATCAGGTATGTGTATTAGTAAGACATTCTTCTCTTACAATATTTTTTTATTATATTTATAAAACTTTTGGTTTATGACCAATTAATATTTTTATATAATTGTTAATTAAAAAATTTTATATTAATTAAAATTTCAATTACTTATACATTTACACAGATCTTTCAAACTAATTGTTAAATATTTAATATCTTCGTTTAAAATTTGATTTGTCAAACCAATTGCTAATTTACCTTATGTGCTCAATTATTTTTTTATTGCATCCATGTCGATCCATTATTCCGTTAGTGATATTTGTCAAACCAATCACTGATTCTACTCTATATGCTCAATTATTTCTTTATTGCATCCATACCCTTCCGTTATTCCGTTAGTGATATGGTACAAGTCTAAATAGACAATAGACGTTAGTGATATGGTACAAGTCTAAATAGACAATAGACCATATAAGTAGTATTTGATATATTTTTTGTTTTTGTTGTTTTTTTATTTTTAGATATTTTGTGTTTGTTTTTCTTATATTTGATATATTTTTTGTTTTTATTTTTGACATTTTGCGTTTGTTTTTTAATAATTAATTCTGTTTAGAGGTTTTTAGGAGATGGGTAAATGTAATGTATAAAATAAACCATTTTAAATTTCGTTTATATTTATAAGAGAAAAGATTTGTAAATATTTACATATTGGGTTAATTAAATAATAATAAAAGGTTAAAAGTAATATAGAGCATAGTTCAATTTGGAAAAATGTATTGTTTGTAAGAAGTTAAATAATAAAAATAATAAAATTCAATTTGTTATATGTTAAGATCCATTCTATTTTATAAATTAAAATAATGATTATATAACCATATTTAAATTTAATTAATAAGTACATAAAAGACTTTAATACTTATAATACGTTTACAATATAACAATATTTTTAACCATGGATGTTGGTGTCCACTTTACTATAGATATTATTAGCTTGTAAATAGGCTTTCTTATAATGCCAAGAGCCAATACCACATGCCCAAAAACCACCTCTCATTTCACAATCAAAATAATTTCTAAATATTTTATTTGAATTTAATTTTATAACATTTTTTCAACCAAATCTAAAAATCGATTATATTTACTTTTAAGATATATGTAAACCCTCTACCACATTAAAATATATAAGATTTAAATAGTAGCTATACATTAAGATTCATTTTACCATATAAGTTAAAATAATAATTTTGTAATCATATTTAAATTTCATTAATAAGCACATAAAAACTTAATACTTACAATATAACAAGATTTTTAACAATAATGGATATTCAACGCACTTAACCATGGATATTATTAAGTTTTGAATAGGCTTTGTTACAATACCATGGCTTATCAATACCTGATGCCCAAAAATCATTTCTCATTTCACAATCAAAATATTTTATAAATATTTTTTTAAAATTTTATTTTATTACATTTTTTGTGTTGAACATTCTCAAGCCTAGTATGGAAGAGATATAATGTAATGTTATGTTATCTAAACATCTTGACTCAATGGAATCACATAAAAATAGAATTATATATATATAATATTATATTATATATTTATATAATATATATATATTATTTATATATATATATATCATTTTTAACTCTAGATCTATCAAGCTTCGAGAGGTATCAAATCTCTCTAGGTGCAAACCTTTTTTCAAAATTTTCACTCAAAAAAAAGGTTTACACCTAGAGAGATTTGATCATTCTCGATGCTCAATAGATCTAGAGTTAAGATGGATCTAGGTTGGTTTAATTCAATGTATAGTCTTTTTAGGAAATACAGTGATTTAAAATTCTATTAACTAAAAAGGCTATAAAATAGTCTTATATTTCAAACATATCTTAAAATTTAAGAAAAAAAAGCTCTTAAAGGAAGTAGAGCTCACATGAACATTGAATTAATAGTGGAGAAATCTTTACACAATAAACATAGATTAGTGGAGAAACCCTGAAAACCTTTACAAGATACATTCAATTTTTACAAATATAACTTCAATGCCTTATTGTGGCACCACACATCATTACAAAGAGGATTGAGAATCTTATATATAACACCTAGTACAATGTTAACTATTATAGTAATTATAAGCTATTAAATTTTATATTGATATGGAATTACCAACCCACTTTTAATAAAAACAATAATGATAATTGATATGGTGTTTTATTAACACAAAATGGAGCATTAATTGCATCAAGATCCCCTTAATCTCAACTTGGGGACATGAAGGGACATTACAAGTTATTCTCCCATAATGAGAAATTATTTCATCTCCTTGAAAAAATTGGCCTTTGCCAAAGGTTTTACAGATTCAATCAAAATCTTGACACTCATGCTTGGCAATGCAATCCATGATAGTCTGCAAAATTATGTCCAAGGGCATCGGGGGTATTCTCATGTGTGGGGAAAGTGGGCTAAGTGATGGGGCTTTGCACCCATGGACCAATGGTATTTAGATGACTCGCGGTGTTGCGCCCTTTGGAAATGTATAAGTACAAAGATGTATGATTCATTGTAGTGGTCAACAAAAGAGCATCTTGTGGCAAAGAGGGCTGGTGACAAACCTAAAATTTGTGGAGGGTCAAGAGGGCTTGTGACAAAGGCCTCAGATTTGTGGAGGGTTGAGAGGGCCTATGGTAGGCCTTAGATATGAGAGGGCCTAGAGAGGGCCGAGAGTGGAAAGAAGGTGTGTAGAGGGTCGAGAGGCTCTAGTTAACGGAAGAATATTGAGGAATTTTCGGGGGAGATTTTCAAGAAATTCAAGGGAAGTTGAGCAAGAAGAGAAGGACCTAGCTAAGGGGTTGATTTGTTGTGGATGCAAAGTTATTTTCTTGGGTTGATTTGACAGATGTGCATGTCGTATGATTTCTAGAGAGGTAATGAGCAGGAAGAGTGGGCCAAAATCATTCCAAGGAGGCTGAGTTTGTCTTGGGGCCGATTCCAGTTCAACATTTGAGCTTTTGGGTTGCCAAATCTCCATGGGATTATGTTACAAGGTACCCTTAGCTAGAATTTATCTTAACCTTCTCTTGAAGTTATCTTAGCCTCCTCTAGAAGCTATCTCAACCTCCTCTTCTCCAACTCTACATTTGAAAAATGAATGATCTCTTTTTTCCTTTTCTCTCATGTTAGTCTTCATAATGAAGTGAAGCCCTAACGCTATGATTAATGGTTGAGATTAGATCTCAGCCCTCCTTAATCAATGGTGGAGATATAATCTCCCATTGACCTCCTTTTCATTTATCCCTTCATTAATGGCTTCCCCTAGTCACTTTATAACTTTAAGTTGTACCATACACTTGTTCTCATAAAGTCACTTTAATGTTATAAAGTAACTTTAATATCGTAAATTACAAAGTACTTTTTGAACCTCATAAAGTGACTAAAATTCAGATGAATTGATAACTCATAAAGTCATTTACCAAAAAGGTGTATCGTGTGTTTTCCTAGGCCAAGGGAAAAAAACACCAAGAACACTTGCGTGGCACCCTTTTTCTCAACACTTAACTTGTAACTTGGTTGTGAAACTAAGTTAAAGGTGTATGTCATTTCCCTACAAGTATATGATATAATCATTAAAATGGATGGGATAGAAGGCTATCAAGGTTTCGTATACTGTTTACAAAAAATAGTGATTTGTTTAAATGATGACAAAAGGTCAATTGAGATCTATGGTATCAAGAGGAAAGTGTCCCTATGATTCATCACAACAATGAAAGTTAAATGTTGCCTCAGGAATGGGTGTAAGTTGTACATGATCAAGGCAATGAGTGACAAGAAGGGACCCTCTTTAGATAAGCATCTAGTTCTGTCAAAATTCGAGGATGTTTTTCCTAAGGATTTACCATTGTTACCCCTTGAGAGGGAATTTGATTTGAAAATCGAGATAAAACCCAGCATGGATAAAATATCCAAGACACCATACATGATGATGACTCCCAAACTTTGTGGGTTACAGATGTAGTTGAAGGAACTACTATACTTGGGACTTATAGGCCCAATTTTTCACCTTGGGGTGTGTATATAATTTTCGTTAAGAAGAAGGATGGTTCCTTGAGATTGTACATAGATTACATGGATTTTAATTGAGTGATAATGAAGAATAGGTACTTGATACCTCAGATAGATTACCTATATGATCATATGAAGGGAGTGATGGCTTGCCCAAAAGTTGATATGTTGCAAGATATCACCAATTAAGGATTAAGAAGGGTGGCATTCTAAAGATCGCCTCCCAAACTTGGTTTGGGAAATATGAGTTCAAAATGGTGCCATTTGGTTTAACCAATGGACCAATATGGTTCATGAGCCTCATGAATTGTGTGTCTGAATTTTTTTGGACCACTTTGTGGAAGTATTTATGGATGACATTCTCATATATTCCAATAATGAAAAGGAACACGAGGAGCACTTATGGATTGCGTTGACACGTTTAAAGAAAAAATATATATAGCAATATTCAAAATGTTCTTTCTTTTAGAATGAGATTTAATATCTTGGCCATTTTATTACAGGAGAAGGAATTTTGGTGGACACGGAAAGGTGAAGGCCATAAAGGATTGCTTAGTGCTAAAAAAAGCTCACAAGGTGTGAAGCTTCATGGGTCAAGCAAGTTATTATTATAGGTTTGTGGAAAGTTTCTCAAAGACTATGAAACCCATCACTTCATTACAATACAAAGGAGTTAGGTATGAGTGGATAGAAGAATGCAACACTACATTCATCAAGCTAAAGAGATTACTAACTAGTGCACTAATCCTTCAAGTGTTTAGCATGGATAAAGAATTCACAATCTACACAAAGGCCTCAAAGCAAAGGATTAGGAACTATATTAATGCAAGAAGAAGTGTAATAACATATTTGTCTAACAATATGAAGAAAAATGAGGAGATTTATGTTACATGTGACTTAGAATTGGCATTTATGATGCTAGCTATAAAACTTTGGAGGCACTACCTCGTGAGAAAGAGATTTGAGCTAAAGACAGGTCATAGTGAAGAAACAGTGTGAATCCTTAATCTCTATGTTTTACAAAGTATAAAATGTTTCCATGGGATGGACGAATTAGAATTCAACATTATATGAATTTAGCATTGTTAAAAGATGTTTTCTATTTAGTATTTATTTGTTTTTGGATAGGGAAGATGTTCAAAACAAAACATGGAAGAAAAATAAATTTAGCACTCACAGAAGATGTTTTTTATTTGTTTGTTTTTTGGTAAAAATGTTTAGAATAAAACAGGGAAGAAAAGAATTATAATAAATTAATTAAATATATTAAATTTTGAAATTTTATATACAATTCTGAAATTTTGTTTTATTATTGTATTTAATATATTTGATATTTTGCTTATATATTGTACTTCTTTCTATATATAAGATATACGAAAATGTGTTAAAAATAAAATATATCATATAAAAGAGATTGAAAAGATGATAATAAAAGTTGAATTTTTGATAGTTTTTCTTTAACTTTTATAACTTCAACTTTCAATTTGTTACGGGGGCAAATAATAAATTCAGTAAATTTTTATCTATACCCACAACCAGTAAATAAAAACATTAAATTATAAGATCAAACAAAATAAATACTTAAAAGACTAAGAGTGAATAATAAACATCAAATTAAATCTATGTCAATAAAAAGTGACGAAACTACTTATTATTAAAAATGAACTTTGTGCCAAATTTCTTCCTATATATTCAATAAATATAATATTTTTAATTGAAATATTAAGCCAAAAAATGCAAAATAACAATTAAATCTTCACATACCATTAAAGGTTTTTAAAACGGATTCCAAAGCGTTTTCACATAATAGCTTTACCATAAATTTAAAGCTATCCCAAAATACCTAAATACCTATTAATGGTATTAGCTTCATCTCATGCTTTGCAACTGTTTAACTTCGTACCATAAATATGATAAGCGTGCTGAATAGCGCCACTGTTGTATCTATAAAGCTAAAATGAAAATTCTCACAGCTGCAACACTGAGGTTCTTTCACTTTTGTTACATATCCAAGAGCTTTGCCCATTATGAAGATTGCCAATGACATTTTCTTTCTATCTAGATTTTCTTTTACGATATGAAGAATGTCCAGAGGTTTATCCAACTTCTCCATCGATATTCCAACATGTAAAAACCCAAATCTGTTTCCTCAAGGCGCTTTACCTTTGGGTTTAACCATCTGGTTCAAATCCAACGGATTTCCATGTGTTACCAACATTCATTTGACTGGATACAAAAAAAAACAAAATGCCTTTCAAACTGCGATGACAACCAAAGCTTTACTAAATCATACCTTGGCGTAGGGCTTGGATCTAGTGTTCATGGAGATAAATGTTGTTAATCTCAAGCTTTCTACCGCCCCAACAATTTTCTCATCTGTGGGAGGTCCGATTTTCCAAACGGAGGACATCCTTGTATGTATCCCACATTCAAAATAACAAAAAGCCAATAACAATATATGAGCCCACATGCCGCCACTCGACAAAACGATCAGATTCAGCCAGTACACAGATCGCCACCTGGCATAGACCCAGCCGTCAGTTCTGCGCAGTCCACATCTCACCACGTGGTGGAAATCCACCGGAGAGATCTCGACAGTCCACATTGCGCCACGTGGCAGAAATCCGGAAATTAGACCACCGCCGTCCACACCGAGCCACGTGGCTGAAATCGAGCCGCTAGACCTTAGCAATCCTAGCGCGCCACGTGGCGGACATCCAGCGACTATATCTTGGCCATCCACACGCTCCACGTGCCTAAAATCCAGCCGCTCGATCTCGGTCGTTTACAGCAGCGCGCCACGTGGCGGAAATACAGCGGATAGATCAAGGCCGTCGACTGCACCACATGGCGGAAATCCAGTAGCTACATCTCATCCGTCCAGAGCGTACCACGTGGCGCAAATCCAGTGGCTAGATCTCATCCGTCCACAGCGCGCCACGTGGTAGAAATCCAGTGACTAGATCTCAGCCGTCCACAGCGCGCCACATGGCGGAAATACAGTGACTAGATCTCGGCCGTCCACAGCGCGCCACGTGGCGTCTATCGGACGCTCAGATCTCGGCCGTCGAAAGCGCGCCAAGTGGTGTCTATCCGATGCTCAGATCTCCGCCGTCGAAAACGCGCCACGTCTATCCGACGCTCAGATCTCGGCCGTCGAATGCGCGCCACGTGGCGTCTATCGGACAATCAGATCTTAGCCGTCGAAAGCGCACCACGTGGCGTCTATCGGACGCTCAGATCTCGGCCGTCCACGGATTGCCACGTGGCGTCTATCGGACGCTCAGATCTCGGCCGTCCAAGGATTGCCACGTGGCGTCTATGGGACCCTCAGATCTCGGCCGTCCACGGGCTGCCACGTGGCGTCTATCGGACGCTCAGATCTCCGCCGTCCACGGGTTGCCACGTGGCGCCTATCCGACTCTTAGATCTTGGCCGTCCACGGGTTGCCACGTGGCGCGTATCCGACGCTCAGATCTCGGCCGTCCAACGGTTCCCACGTGGCGCCTATCCGACGCTCAGATCTTGGCCGTCCACGGCTGCCACGTGGCGCCTATCCGACGCTCAGATCATGGCCGTCCACGGCTGCCACGTGGCGCCTATCCGACGCTCAGATCTCAACCGTCCACGTCTTGCCACGTGGCGCCTATCTGACGCTGAGATCTCAGCCGTCCATGTGTTGCCACGTGGCGCCTATCCGTCGCTGAGATCTCGGCCGTCCACGGGTTGCCACGTGGCGTCTATCGGACGCTCAGATCTACGCCGTCCACGGGTTGCCACGTGGCGTCTATCGGACGCTCAGATCTTGGCCGTCCACAGGTTGCCACGTGGCGTCTATCCGACGCTCAGATCTCGGCGGTCCACCGGTTGCCACGTGGCGGATATTCAACGCTTAGATCTCGACCGTCCACGTGTTGCCACGTGGCGCCTATCCAACGCTTCGATCTCCCCGTCCGCGTGTTGCCACGTGGCGCCTATCCGACACTCAGATCTTGGCCGTCCACAGTTGCCACGTGGCGCCTATCCGACGCTCAGATCTCGACCGGCCATGTGTTGCCACGTGGCGCCTATCCGACGCTGAGATCTCGGCCGTCCATCAGTCGCCACATGGCGCCTATCCGACGTTCAGATCTCGGCCGTCCATCGGTTACCACGTGGCGCCTATCCAAGGCTCAGATCTCAGCCGTCACCGGTTGCCACGTGGCGCCTATTCGAGGCTTAGATCTCGGCCGTCCACGTGTTGCCACGTGGCGCCTATCCGACGCTTAGATCTTGGCCGTCTACTTGTTGCCACGTGGCGCCTATCGGACGCTCAGATCTTGGCCGTCCACAGGTTGCCACGTGGCGTCTATCCGACGCTCAGATCTCGGCGGTCCACCGGTTGCCACGTGGCGGATATTCAACGCTTAGATCTCGACCGTCCACGTGTTGCCACGTGGCGCCTACCGACGCTTAGATCTTGGCCGTCTACTTGTTGCCACGTGGCGCCTATCGGACGCTCAGATCTTGGCCGTCCACAGGTTGCCACGTGGCGTCTATCCGACGCTCAGATCTCGGCGGTCCACCGGTTGCCACGTGGCGGATATTCAACGCTTAGATCTCGACTGTCCACGTGTTGCCACGTGGCGCCTATCCAACGCTTAGATCTCGCCGTCCGCGTGTTGCCACGTGGCGCCTATCCGACGCTGAGATCTCGGCCGTCCATCAGTCGCCACATGGCGCCTATCCGACGTTCAGATCTCGGCCGTCCATCGGTTGCCACGTGGCGCCTATCCAAGGCTCAGATCTCCGCCGTCTACCGGTTGCCACGTGGCGCCTATCCGACGCTGAGATCTCGGCCGTCCACCGGTTGCCACGTGGCGCCAACCGACGCTGAGATCTCGGCCGTCCACCGGTTGCCACGTGGCGCCTATCGGACACTCAGATCTCGGCCGTCCACGGTTGCCACGTGGGGCCTATCCGACGCTTAGATCTCGGCGGTCCACCGGTTGCCACGTGGCGGATATTCAACGCTTAGATCTCGACCGTCCACGTGTTGCCACGTGGCGCCTATCCAACGCTTAGATCTCGCCGTCCGCGTGTTGCCACGTGGCGCCTATCCGACACTCAGATCTTGGCCGTCCACGGTTGCCACGTGGCGCCTATCCGACGCTCAGATCTCGACCGCCCATGTGTTGCCACGTGGCGCCTATCCGACGCTGAGATCTCGGCCGTCCATCAGTCGCCACATGGCGCCTATCCGACGTTCAGATCTCGGCCGTCCATCGGTTGCCACGTGGCGCCTATCGAACGCTCAGATCTCAGCCGTCAACCGGTTGCCACGTGGCGCCTATTCGACGCTTAGATCTTGGCCGTCCACGCGTTGCCACGTGGCGCCTATCCGACGCTTGGATCTTGGCCGTCCACCGGTTGCCACGTGGCGCCTATCCGACGCTGAGATCTCGGCCGTCCACCGGTTGCCACGTGGCGCCTATCCGACACTTAGATCTCGGCCGTCCACCGGTTGCCACGTGGCGCCTATCCGACGCTCTGATCTCGGCCGTCGACCGTTTGCCACGTGGTGCCTATCCGACGCTCAGATCTCGGCCGTCCACCGGTTGCCACGTGGCGTCTATCCGACGCTGAGATCTCGGCCGTCCACCGGTTGCCACGTGGCGCCAACCGACGCTGAGATCTCGGCCGTCCACCGGTTGCCACGTGGCGCCTATCTGACACTCAGATCTCGGGCGTCCACGTTTGCCACGTGGGGCCTATCCGACGCTCCGATCTCCGCCGTCCATCGTTTGCCACGTGGCGCCTATCCGACGCTCAGATCTCGGCCGTCCACCGGTTATCACGTGGCGCCTATCCGACGCTCAGATCTCGACCGTCCACGTGTTGCCACGTGGCGCCTATCCGACGCTGAGATCTCGGCCGTCCATCCGTTGCCACGTGGCGTCTATCCGACGTTCAGATCTCGGCCGTCCACCGGTTGCCACGTGGCGCTATCCGACGCTCAGATCTTGGTCGTCAACCGGTTGCCACGTGGGGCCTAACCGACGCTCCGATCTCCGCCGTCCATCGTTTGCCACGTGGCGCCTATCCGACGCTCAGATCTCGGCCGTCCACTGGTTGCCACGTGGCGCCTATCCAACGCTCTGATCTCGGCCGTCGACCGTTTGCCACGTGGTGCCTATCCGACGCTCAGATCTCCGCCGTCCACCGGTTTCCACGTGGCGTCTATCTGACGCTCAGATGTCGGCCGTCCACCGGTTGCCACGTGGCGCTTATCCGACGCTCAGATCTCGGCCGTCCACCGGTTGCCACGTGGGGTCTATGCCACGCTCAGATCTCGGCCGTCCACCGGTTGCCACGTGGCGTCTATCCGACGCTCAGATCTCGGCAGTCCACGGGTTGCCACGTGGCGCCTATCCACGCTCAGATCTCGGCCGTCCTCCGGTTGCCACGTGGCGCCTATCCGACGCTCCGATCTCGGCGGTCCACCGTTTGCCACGTGGCGCCTATCCGACGCTCAGATCTCGGCCGTCCACCGTTTGCCACGTGGCGCCTATCCGACGCTCATATCTCGGTCGTCCACCGTTTGCCACGTGGCGCCTATCCGACGCTCAGATCTCGGCCGTCCACGGGTAGCCACGTGGCGTCTATCCGACGCTCAGATCTCGGCCGTCCACCGGTCGCCACGTGGCGCCTATCCGACGCTCAGATCTCGGCTGTCCACCAGTCGCCACGCGGCGCCTATCCGACGCTCAGATCTCGGCTGTCCACCAGTTGCCACGTGGCGCCTATCCGACGCTCAGATCTCGGCCGTCCATAGGTCGCCACGTGGCGTCTTTCCGACGCTCAGATCTCGGCCGTCCACCAGTTGCCAGGTGGCGTCTATCCGACGCTCAGATCTCGCGCTGTCTCAGTCCTCTCGCAACGCTAGATTACACTTTAGCTCCAGGAACGCCTGTTCGACTGTCTCATATTTCTCTCCAACGAGTGAAAAGATTGATACCAAATACTTGATCTGTTGGGAATGAAATTGAGTCCGATGGCGCAGCAAGCACCATTCATGTATTGCAGTGAAGCGTAAAAGATGCATAACATCGATGGGAAAATGTCAGTTGAAGTTAACCGCCAACACAAATGTCGTCGCTGCAAACACAAATCTCGGGTGCTGGAGAGAAAAGAAGTTCACATTTGGAAGTTTACACCATTGAGGTTCCGGCCATGGATTATTCAGTGTTGCAGCTGATAATTTTCATTGGTGGAAAGATTAATGTTTGCGGAGAATCTCTCCAAGTAATTCATTTCCTAAAATCTTACAGTGCTTAACAATATTACATTACTTCATTTCGTAACTTAATAAATTCACTATTTGGATAAATTTAATACACCAGGTATATTATGTAAAAACTCGGGAGAAAAACTAATTCATTTTTCAGCTTTATAGATAGTCTAATCGTGGCGCTACAGTTCAGCACACTAGTCATATTTATGGTACGAAGTTAAACAGTTGTAAAGCATGAGAAATAAAAAGTTATAATTTAACATTTATTATCATATCTTTTTCCTATTTTATTTTTAATAACTTAAAAAAAAATAAAAAATAAAAAAATTATAGTAAAGCATTAAATATATTAGTACAATACTTCAAAAATAATTTGAAAATTCAATATATATTTTAATTCAACCCAGTAATGAAGTCTTCAACCCAGTGGTAAAGTCTTTGGTCGTATTGGTCGTATTGGTCGTCTCCTAAAGAAAGCCCAATTGAAATTCATTATATTTTACTCTAATGTTATCTGATTGAAAATTATTATCATGTTACATTGATGTTAACGGTAAAGTTAAAAGTTAATATTACATGTTATATTAATGTTTAATTATTTGATGCTAGTTTACCCTATAAATAAGATAATATTCATTTTATGTGGAGATATTTTTATATTAATATATTTTTAATCGGTCATCCAAATTTGCTAGGTTGATATTTATTTTTATAATAATATGTTTTCCATTTTATGTATAGATATTTTTATATTAATATGTTTTTCATTCTATGCTTAATAATTTTATATTTAATATATTTTAATAGTCACCTAAAATTTTCTAGGTGATATTTATTTTTATATTAAATGTTTTCATTTAAGTGTAGATATTTTTTATATTAATACATTTTAAATTAGTCATCCAAATTTGCTATCCTCATATTTATTTATATTAATATGTTTTTAATTTAATCATCGATCTTAATTAAAGTAATATTTTAAGCTATTTAATGTAATGTAGTTGTACATTTATTTTTATATTAATTACATTTTTAATTAGTCACCCAAATTTATTTATTTTTATATTAATATTTTAAACTAATCATTAATGTTAGTTAAAGAAATATTTTAACGCTATTTAATGTAGTGTACATTTCAGGTTTAAAATATTTTTAGTTTAAAGAAATATTTTAACACTCTTTAATGTAGTGTACATTTCAGGTTTAAAATATTTTTAGTTGAATTTAAATAGTACAATTATTGTGATTGGGAAATAATTTTAGTTTATTTAGTGTTTATATATTGCAATTAACATTTAATTATTTTGGATTTAATAATGTGGTGATTTTAATTGTTTATTTTATTTCTTATAGGTTTTCCGATTTGTTTGTGTTTCTTTTACTAGTAGATTGAAGGTTGCATTTTATGATATACTCATAAAGTTTTTATTTATATTTTTTAACAAAATTATTATTTACTCTTATAGTGAACATAATCATTGTGATTTGGGTAATTCTTTGGTTTATTCAATTTTCACATTACATGGTAAGTATTTAATCATTTTGAGTTCCATAACATGATGATTTTTGGGGTGGTAGGAGGGGGAGGGATTCTCATTAATCCCAAAGGAATCATCGAAGATAGATATGCTTGGGGACTTGGAAGGAAGATAAACAATCAAGCTAAAGCTTATGGTTTGTTTCTCGGTCTAACATTTGTTCAAAAAAAAGGGCATCAGAAAGATCCAAGTCTTAGGTGACCCAATGTTGATCATAAGACATATGAACTATATTTCAGCAGCAAAAAACATGAACCTAAATCAAATTATAAAGAGATCCCAAGGGTTGATCCCCTCCTTCGATTTTGTGTCCTTTTTTCATATCCTAAGAGCAAATAATCAGCAAGTTGATAAACAAGCAAATCAAGCTTGCCAGTTGATTGAAGAAAAAGTATTGTGAACGAGGTCAAGCAAACGATATGCACTCCCTACTCTTATCCATGGGATTCAATTATTGGTTTGAGGATGGCATTCTTGGCCTCGCCAAGAGCTTAACAAGGACTATCAACTTGGATTATGCAAGGCCAGCCACCTTTAAGTTCTCCTTCCCCCCCCGCTTCATTCCCTCTCTTTTTTCCCCTCCCCTCTTCTCTCTTAAACCCTCCCCTCCCTATTCTCTGCCATCCTTCTTCCTCTCATTCATCTCGACCCTCCTCCTCTCATCTCTGTTATGGCCCCCTCCCCCATTTCTTTCAGCCTCTTGTTCCTTGATTCCTATTGCATCGTCCCATGCTTGGCCTGGCGTGTCCTTGTACCTTGTGGGAAAAGGCTTTCTCTGTTTATTGCAGCGACGTGTATTGCATCATCACCTAGACCTGCACCTTATATTTAAGGAATAATAGTTTGATACGTTTCTATGGTTTAAGGTTTATCTTTTCTCAAGTGGCCTCTGTGAAGGCCTGGCAACTGAAGCTGGGGTCTCTGAGTATTAGTCGTTGGTTCTAGGTCATAGCACCATGCTTCAGGGGGGTCTTTGAGTATTAGTTGTTGGTTCTGTGTCATAGTGTTGGACTTCATGCAGGTCTCTAGAGGAGTTAATTGCAACAAAGAGAACCCAAGTGTCGAATTACAAATGGTTGCTTGTCTGAGTGTGGTTTTTAGTCGAAGGGCTGATAGTCTCCTAATCTGGGAGGAGGTTTTGGAGCAGAACCTCGCAGGTGCTTTGGAGTTGGAGTTCGGTGGTACCTTAGTGTTGTGGGTCACCGTGGAGTTGGGGGTGTGCGATATTTCAGAACTGGGGGTCTATGGCATCCGGGAGTGGCGCATCAGTGGTATTCTGTAGAAAACATGAGTGTGCATAACAATTATGCAAAGGATAACTCCATGTATGGCTCCTGGGCTATCACAGGTCTAGGATAGGGGGGCCAAGGGAGGGTAAATCTATGGTCAGAGGCAACAACATGCAAGCCTGTAACAACTATGTGTAGGATCACTTGGAGATTCGGGAAGTTTTTGATGTTCTGCAATGTTGCATCCACCAACAACAACTTGATAACCTAGCCATGCAAGAAGGACAATTGGAGAAGAAGGAGCGACTCCGCCATTTGGATGACAAGGTGGATGCGTTGCATCAGCAAATTGAACAATTGAAGCTCAAGATGGAGGAGAGAAACAAGAGAAATGAAGAAGAATCCACTGGACTGGAGTTGAACAGTCCAGCACGGATGGAAGAATAGTCTTTTCTCTCTCTAGTTTTGCAAATGCTTTTGAATATCACACTTTAAATGTATATATTTACTTTTTCAGTTTTGTTGAATGTATAGCCATAGGATACCAAAAATGAGAATTTTTTGTAAGAATCATGGGGAAAACTCTCATGAAAGGAATGGGGAACAATTGATGTATCAACAGCCCTCAGCAGGCTCAAAAATACTATGTAAAATTTCGATTTTGCACGGGAACGGGCGTGATTTATAAATATAAAAAACTACTCATTCTGGTTTAAGAAAAAAACATAGTGATTTTAATAAATATTTCTAATCCTATATGACTAAATAATAGATTCAATTTTTTTGATACATTATGCTAATCATTTTATTCATAAAAAAAATAAAATTTTATTCTCTCTTTATTTATATTTTCTAACAAAATTATTTTTTACTCTTGTAGTGAACATAATCATTGTGATTTGGGTAATTCTTTGGTTTATTCAATTTTCACATTACATGGTAATTATTTAATCATTTTTGAGTTCCATAACATAGTTATTTTAATCAATATTTCATGCATTATGCTAATCATTTTATTCATAAAAAATTAAAATTGTATTCTCTCTCTTTATTTATATTTTCTAACAAAATTATTATTTACTCTTATAGTGAACATAATCATTGTGATTTGGGTAATTCTTTGGTTTATTCAATTTTCACATTACATGGTAATTATTTAATCATTTTTGAGTTCCATAACATAGTGATTTTATTTTGGATTGCAGATTACTGTGGTGTGATTTCTGAATGGAGTTCGGATTTTCCACAATGTTCATGTTTTGCTGTCGACGTTCCACAATCATCCTATAAAAATAAATATCAATTACAATAGATAATAATAATTAGTATATATAGAAGAGCTCTAATAAATATCCTAGTAAATTAACTTAAGGAACATTATAAATAAGCCTCTATCTTTTAAATATATAGATTTCCCTAGAATATCAACCATCTTAGGTATTAGAGCCGATAGATAAATAAATAAGAGCTAAAAATATTAAAGAGTTATTATTAAATAACACATAAAACAATTAATTAACTTTTAATAGCAATATAAATAATTCTAACATTAATAAACTAGAATCAACTAATAAGCATTAATAACAATTAAAATATTAAGTTTTAAGAAGACATAATAAATAATGCAAATATGTTTCAATTAAAACAATTGTGAACAGTAACATAAATATCAAGTACTAACATAAAACAATAATTAATAAGAATTAATTTAATAACAATAAATAAGCATAAACAATAATTAATAAACATAAGCAAATAATTAAGAAGTGCTATACATAAACATCAACTAATAAGCAATAATTTAATAATGAATTCATAATGATAAAACAAAACAATTAAATACCAATATTAATACAAAAATTAGAAATAACTATTTAGTGATTAAAGCATAAACAAAAACTTATATGACAATAATAAATAATTATTATTAATAAGCAAACAAATCATAAACAAAAATTTAAATGACAATAATAAATAATTAATTATTAATAAGCAAACAAAGAGTCGGCCATTTGTCTTCATCTCCTGCCTTTTTCTTATTTATACCTACCAATTTACTTCTTTTCTCCACACACAATTTGTCCTGATGATGAGTCTAGTTGCAGACTCGAAACGTCGACAGCAAAACATGAACATAGTGATTTTAATCAATATTTCTAATCTATATGACTAAATAATAGATTCAATTTGCTTACATTATCCTAATCATTTTATTCATAAAAAAAATAAAATTCTACTCTCTATTTATATTTTCTAAAAAAAATATTATTTACTCTTATAGTGAACATAATCATTGTGATTTGGGTAATTCTTTGGTTTATTCAATTTTCACATTACATGGTAAGTATTTAATCATTTTGATTTCCATAACATAGTGATTTTAATTAATATTTCTAATACTATATGACTAAATAATAGATTCAAATTGCCTTGTACATTATGTTAATCATTTTATTCATAACAAATACAATTATATTCTCTCTCTTTATTTATATTTTCTAACAAAATTATTGTTTACTCTTATAGTGAACATAATCATTGCGGTTTGGGTAATTCTTTGGTTTATTCAATTTTCACATTACACAGTAAGTATTTAATCATTTTGAGTTCCATAAAATAGTGATTTTAATTCCATAAAATAGTGATTTTAATCAATATTTCTAATCCTATATGACTAAATAATAAATTCAAATTGCTTAGCACATTATCCTAATCATTTTATTCATAAATAAATAAAATTGTATTCTCTCTCTTTATTTATATTTTTTAACAAAATTATTATTTACTCTTATAGTGAACATAATCATTGCCATTTGGGTAATTCTTCAATTTATTCAATTTTCACATTACATGGTAAGTATTTAATCATTTTGAGTTCCATAACATAGTGATTTTAATCAATATTTCTAATCCTATATGACTAAATAATAGATTCAATTCACCTTGAACATTTTGCTAATAATTTTATTCATAACAAATAAAATTGTATTCTCTCTCCTTAATTTAATCATGCTCTTTGTGAGTCCCTTTACTTAGAGCCTCCAGATTGTAATAGTTGAATATATCAAGGAAAAATTTATGAAATGATGATTCTCCATAATTTCTCCATAGCCTATAATGCATTATTTATTTATATATTTAATTTCTATAACAACATATATACAACAAAACTAAGGTAGTTGAATAAGCAAGATAAATAATCAAGGCAACATAATTGTAGGTTGAAATTTACATAATTAACATATGAATCAATACCTTTTCCTCTTTTCCTTTGAGTTGAATTAAATAAGATCTAAAGTTTTTTTCCTTTTGTGTTTGCTCCTTGAAACCACCCAACTATATTTACCACCCACCCAACTAGGAATAGCCTTTGTGACGCCCTAGCTCTAAGAGACCTCCATAGGTCCCCTAGGCCTCCTTGCCCAAGCCCAGAGAACCACAACTCATAGGTTGTGCAATATCAAGGTGTTTAAACACCTTTCCCAAATTCTAAAAGAATTACTAAATTCCAAAAGACTCCAACCCCTTCAACTTCTCGTCTCCCTCCATTTATCAATTTCCCCTTCCAAAATATCTCGACCCCTAATCAATGCCCCACCTAAATTCATTTAATTTAAAATCCCATACTAAAATATCTCAGTCCCACAAATACTTCACTTAATTTTAATTATCCTAAAGTTAGGTATCTTGGGTTCCTCCCAAACCATGATAATCAATTCCACCATCTACGAACCTAATAAATCACAATAGTCTAACCATAAGAACCATAGGAATGAATCAATCATATAAAAATCTATTTAACATAAGATTTAACTCAACATAATAATTATTCATATTAATTTAACCTACTAATCCACATAAGAATCAATCACATTTATTAACCATTAATTTTAAATCTTAATATTTAAAGCGATTATTATTATTACATTAAACATGACCATTGACTAAACACATTAGATTAATTAACTTAACCATTCAATTACCTAATCAAATTGCTTAGCTCATTAATATCCTTAAACATTATTAACAAATTAATTTAATAAGCCATGAAAACATAATACATTCAAGATAACATTTCATATTTCTTAGCATAATATATCATAATCATAGCATATATGCATGAGGTATGTAGGCGTAGCTTATGCATACAAATATCGTGCATGTACTAGTAACATCAACCATCACACTTGATCTATAGTGCAACATATCACACTGAAATAACAAATTACATATGCCAATACTAACAATAACATTTCATATTCACAAAAAATATAGCATAAATGAACATTCCCTCATTTATTAATAACTTGAATTAAGTATGAACTAGAATGAATAGGAACTAAGGTACTAAGGTAGGAATTATGGTTATATGGTAAAATCAATACACTCCCAACTACTCCTATGACCCTACCTCCCCAATCTACTTCTATTCTCCATGTCTTCTACCCCTTTCGCTAGATTATCCAAGAGTGTCAACTATATTGACTTAACTCCATATAGAGCTTATAAGCATAAGTGTCAATGCACTAACCAAGACTTTTCCCAATATGCAACTAGTAGTGGTAATCATATGTCTAAGGGTGCGTTAATTAACAACATTCTCCCATGAACTTAGGTTTAGGAGAATACATAATGGGAAATGCCTCCACCCATCACCATACAAATATGGTCAACATTTTAGCATGGACCACATTACAATGTTGGTTTTAAGTGCTTGAAATAAAATTTTCTAGTCGAATAGTCATGTTACCCGAAAACCCGTGTTTTATCTGAGATCACAATAGTGGATATAAACCAATACAAACACATAAGAACATTTCACATCATATCATTATTCGATGTCCCCATCAGCCACATACTAATATCCCTTTTTTATCATTATATAACCCATTCCGTCGTACATGTTAGCTTACAACATGATCTGCCCCTCTCTCTCTCTCTCTCTCTCTCTCTCTCTATATATATATATATATATATATATAAACAAAAATATATCACAAGGCCTAGTATCTATGATGACCTTTCAATCAACATATTAAATAATCATGATAACTAATAATATTGATAATGATAAATTTAGTATTTTCATAATGTAAGTCCACATGTCCAAATTTAAAGTGGAAAAACATTGAATATTGTTTCCAAGTAGTGTATAAGGAAATATAATTAGGCTATAAGTACTAGTAATTTCTTAGATCAAAATGTGATGTTACATACACCCACCCTTTAGGAAATTTCATCTCAAAGTTGCAGTAAAAAAAATTGAGGTGTAATCTTGATATAAGGTCTCTACATCCTCCTAAGTAGCAAATTCTGGGTTACACTTTTCCAACAAGACCTTAACTTGGTCCACCAAATGATGTCAAAGTTGTTAACATCTACTGTCTAATATGCATAATGGTTTGAACATAACGATTATGACATATGATACCTACAATTATGTTCAACTGAGTTTATGAGATTCATTAGCAACATAATATTGTAAAACATATACATGAAAAACATCATGAGTTTTATGGAAGTGGGATGGAAGTACAAGATGACAGGTAATTGATTCAATTTTCTCATTGAACTTAAAACATCCTATAAAGGTGACAACTTTTTCCCCTTTCCAAATTGAATGGTACTCTTATTAGGCCAAATACAAATGAAAACTTGGTCCTTGTTGATGGCCAAAATTGGCCTCATCAACAGTAGAGAAGGCCACCTAGTCAGAGTCCAAAATCAAACTCTTATATGTTTGTATAATGACTCCAAATGGTTCAATTGGGTCCAATTACCCCCTCTCTCCCTGCTGGCTTTTGGTTTGTCTATTACTTACCAATAGAAAGAAATCAGGCTAATCCTATCTCAAATTAGAAAATAATAGCTTTCTCTCAATTCAAGAGCAAATGAACTAACTAAGTAGGGGAAGAGGGTTGTTTGTATAATAATTGAATTCAGAAAATAAAATTAAATTACAACATGCAAAATAGTTTTCATTTTACAATTTATTACATCGCTTTATGCAAATTGAATTTATTTAAATAAAAAGTTATCAAAGTAAATTAAAAATACATATCTGAATCCAATAAAATGATTGAATTCATTATATGATTTTCATCAATAAAAAAAGGTTCATTTAAGTAATGAAAGAGAAAACAAAATAGGAATGTGCTTAAACAATAAAAAGTTATTGTTGAATGCATTCATATCTTGATGAATTCATCTTGATTTTAATTATGTTATGCTCTTCAAAGATAGTTCTTACAAAGCTTCAATAGCATATAATAAATGATACAAAATAAGCGTCTAATCTCAAACAAACTATTTAGAACAAAAATTAAAAACAATTAGAGAAATTATGGCAATAGCAAATTAAGTTACAATCCAAACAAGAGTACATTGGAATAAAAAATTATTAAAATCATACCAGAACTTAATTACAAATTTTGCAATTCATAAGTAGCTTCAGCTCCTTGATAAAATTTGTCTACAAAAGTGTAAAACAACTCTTATTCTCAGAGCCAAAAATAATATATCTCTCCGCAACTCAACTTTTTGTTCCTTACAAAAGTGCAGATATCTAGTAAGAAAAAATCACAGAGATTCCTCCCAAATACCTCAGATCTGAGTTATTATCCCTGCACTACAACTAAAAAAAACCTTTACAAAAGTGCTTAAAAATCGCCTAGTTACAGAGAAGAGGAATCACACTCATTCTCAAGACTGTTATTTAATAAATTACAAAATCCCAAAAAAGGAGCGTTGTTGGGAGTGGTTCATATTCAATGAATCTTTAGATGTAAATTCTTCATTCTATTCTTTGTTGGTCCCTTCTCATTTCTCTCAATTTGTTGGGCTTAATCCCATTCAACAAATCTCCTACGAGAAACCAATCAAAATTCATTAAATTACAACAAAAAATCAAGATAACAAATTAATAAAAATAAATTGCTAAAGAAATCTCTTAAGTCATGATTGCTTCAAGTGGATCTGATTAGCCTTTGAATCAATGCTAGAGAATGAATTATTGACAACAGTTTTTCTGAGCCAATAAAGTTTACCCAAATCTAATTAGGAAAATCCATTTTTTATTGTAAATTCATCACTTTATCTTTTACTATTTTTGTCATGTCATTAAATGATTGAATCTCCTGAATTTAACATTCCTAGATTGTTCTCATCGGTCTTACCTTTCCAATGAGTTATTATGGGCTTCATTTCGCCAAATAAATGTCAAGCTATGGCCTGTTGAAATCGCGTCATCCAAATTGCTAAAACTGCTCAAAAATGTTTGCCTAAACATATTTATTACAAAGTTCATTTTTGAATATAAATTATAACTTTTTTTATAATTTAATTACAAACTACACAAAACCAAAATTAACTTTAAATAAGATATTATTTAAAGATTAAAACTATATACCAAATTAAATTAGTTATTAATTAATTAAAATAAAACTTTAATTAATAAAATAAAATAATTCATCAATCTAGGATATAGGGACTGATAAATTGACCAATTTATCAATTAAGCCAAGAAGAAGAGGGGGGTCGCGAGTTGGGTAATTTTTTTTTATATTTTTTTGGAAATAAGATATTTTTATTTGGGTAATTTTTATTTTTTTTTTATTTTTTGAATAATATTTTTATTTAAATGTTTTGTAGAAGGTTTATTATATAGTTTTGATAACATGTATTGGTGCTTGACCACGGTGGTTATGTTGGGTAGTTAGTAATATCAGTAATTGCTCTAAAAAGTGCAAAGAGACGTAGATAGGTTTGTTTAAGTGGAATGTATTTGTAAACATGATTTGTATTGTTAAGGCACTTCTAGATAGCAAGCGATGGGTTTAATCTCTCACCTTATTTGAATGTTATTACTGAACATGAATAGCTGAGGTTACAAAAAAAAGTACAATGCATTCACATCATAAACATATACTGTAGATATCTATAATATGAATAGATACATATCGAAAATTGAATATTAGCGTAGATGAAAAGTTTATTATTATTAAGTAATGAGTTATTCAGTCTTTTCAGAATATACAACGTACTGGAACCAATAGTCTTGAGATGAAAAGTTAGTATAATTGGCCTCTTCAAATATTTGAAATGTGATCTGATTGAATATCTGCCTGTATACATATATGTAATATGGTTACTGAAAAACAAATAATATGAAAAGATTTTGCCTAGCTCGGTGCCATCTTCTTCCTTGAGCCTTGTCCCTTGTTGGCTTACAACTGTTGCAACAACCCTGACGGCTAAATTAGACACGCCTTTCAAATTTGATGAGCTTTTCAAAATTTTATATAACACTCCAGATGCATCAGCATTACCTACTTCAAACACTTAGAGACCCTCAATTTTCCACATAAGAATGACTGCAGAACTGGAGATTTATTTACAACCAACAACTCTAGCAGATAAATTAGATATGCCTTTCAAATTTGACAAGCTTTTCAAAATTTTATATAACATTCCAGCCGCATCAGCATTCCCTACTCCAAACACTTAGAGACCCTCAATCTTCCACATAACAATGGCTACAGAATTGGAGAGCTATTTACAACTAGTTATGGTAGACTTGATGTCTGCGATCTGTTGTGCCAAGGTTGAACCTGTATCTGTAACACAAAGTCAATGTTCAGGTTTCAGAACCTTAACAAGGTAAATTTTAAAGAGCGGCACAAAAGCTAAAATCATGATCATAATTATATTAAAATGCAGAACTTTCGGAGTCAGTTGTCCCCCAACAAAAAATATCATAAGAAGAAAAATAAAAATTCCAGAAATTGTGGAAAAACCACATACCCTAGGATGATGCATTAATATTTTCACTATTCTTGGTCTGTGATTGGAACGTCCCAGCTTCCACTACCCCAAATGATTTCAGCCACATTTCAGGCATATGGTAGTCGCACTTGGGGCATTTTCTTAAAACTTTTCCATCAGAAACCAAGTAGATTGGCAGACTGGTCGAGGATGGAGTGAGCAACTTCCCTTCTCCATCTTTCTAGAAACTCCAAGCTTTCCCAGTTTCCTCTTATATTTCTTTTGAATTATTAATGCACTCTGTAACTCTGCAATGGCAACATTTACCCCAATTTCCCATAATAAAATTTCCTCATGAGCTAATTCACAACGTTGTTGGTCACAAGTATTGCTACCAGAGAAACAAATAAGTCATGATGTATAAAACCTACAAAATTGAATGTGAGAAACAATGAAATACCCTGAGTCCAGCTTCATATGATGCACATTAAAGAAGAAGATTGTAGCAGGTATCAAACTGATGTCAAAGTACTTGAGGTAAACTTGGATTTCCTCTGCATCAACATCCACTAAAGTTATTCATGCAAACTTTGACACTTCACACAATTTTTGCAAGTTGTGGCCACAAAAAAAAAAAAATGAGAGAAGACAAAACATTAAAATACCAACATAACCAAAACATGAGCATCTTTGATAAAACTCAAAAATGAGTCAGGAGGATTAGAATAAGAGTACAATTTCATCAAGCTGCATGCAAACAACATCTGTGGCCCTTCCAAATCAGAGAACCAAAAGTTTGTCCAATGTATCCGTGATAAGCTTGTCAACATCCTGATTCCTTGTAAGAGTCTGTAATAGGAAGCTCATTTCTGTGTTGAAAATCAATCAAATTTCCCTCTTCCTATAAACACAAGCAAAGGGAAACAACTCATCTCGTAAAGACTAATGCAATAGTGAGAAACTCATGAAACAACCGACAATTAACAGTGGCATAAAAGAGAAGGCTTCAACCACTCTTTAATTTCAAAACTCTAAAACACCAGGTATCTGGCTCTGACAATGAATCCTTTAGGAGGCTCTTCACTCTAATCATAAATGTCATCAAATTCAATGTTTTAGAAAAATAGATGAACTATGAATACCATCTACCTTCCCACACCGATTCTCTCATTCATTAATGCTTTCCCAACTTTGTGCCTTTTGACTTATCTATTTAGGTTGCGTTTGAAATTTGAAATTACTAGTAGTTAGGTTTGTCCTAGTCATTGAAGTCTTTGTTTCTGGTAGAAGGAATCCAAGGGGTATATTATCTATTTACTAGGAAGTTCTGAAAATTCAGTTGCACACAAAGGATACAAACATATATAAATTGTTTTGCTAAATTTGGGGAATTTTTCTTTTCTTTTTTTAAGAAATTTATGATTATCACTGTGGCAAGTGTGTCATTCCCATTTTGGGAAATTAAAATGGAATGTAGTCAACTTACAACGGTTGAAAGGATCCCTCAGCTGAAAGGCCGCAGCTGGGGCATATATTCCATCGATGTCACCTAGGACTTATACGTGGCCCTAACTGCATGAAACAAGCCACATCACGTAAGACTTGAAACCTATATATACGTTAATCAAAGAAAGATTGCACAGGTATAAAAGTCTTCTACCATCATTCCCTTGAGGCCTGATCATGTTGAACTTGAAAAGAAGTAGACATAACTTGTAGATTGTAATGATGGACTACTCTTTCAAAGAATCTACTCAGCAAACAACATTGATGTTTAAGCTGGTGGGATAAATCTAAAGTTGAAAATACATATTTCAACTTATACACTCTTTATTCTTGCGACAATATGCTTGGTAGTGTTCATCTCAACTCTTAATCATTCTGTGCCTATTTTTGGGTGGATAATTCTTTGAAAGGTGAAAAATTCAATATCTGCAACTGAGGTATGCAAATAGTGCCACTGTAAATATCATCATCATTTGTATGTCTTGTTGTTGTGAGGAGGAGGCTATTCAATCTAGAGAAGTGGTCACCCATGTGTGATATGAACTGGAGTTACAAAATCAGTAGCACTTTGTAGTCTGTTATGTTCTACCCAAATATGAGTTTGAAATCAAATAATTTAGTGAACTAGAACTTCCATTCCGCTTTTTCTGATATTGAATCTACACAATATAAATACTTAAATGCCAAATGGACAACAAACAAATGCCAAATTAAACACAACAGTCTTACAAATATTGTAAATGTCCAAGCATTCCAAGCTCCGGCACCAGATGACCAGAGAGATTTGAGTTACCCAAGTCCCTTCAGACATAACAAAATTAGGATGATGTAAAATAAAACGCAGCCCAAGATGCTTCTCTGAACCACTACATAGATATAGGAAAATAAGCTTACACTCTTATAACATGGTTGTTCTGGTCATAGGTGACATGGAACCAGGTACAAGGATCAATAAGAGTAGGATACCAACTTTGCAATACATTGTCAAAATCTAACAAGCTTCTCCTGAATGCATGAAGGGCATCACCTGTCAAAAATAACTTAAATCATCTCAACAATCTAAGAGTTGGATTCTAAGGAAAGTTGAAACTACACTCAGGGTAAGGGGTCCTTAAAAGCCATGGTGAAAATTACTCAAGGAGAGTTTGGTTTCTCTCCCGGTAAAATTGTAGACCTTAGTTTCCTTTAAACAACCAGAATGTTGAAAGACATGGGCTTTCTCCAAATTACAACCCATATTAAAAACATCATTCACTCATTCAAAATTCTTATTCAGATATTGCAATGACTCTAGCTGTGTACACATGAATCTCATCAATATTGAAGTAGGAAGTTGTTATTACCACTTTCGAAGCTACCAAATATGCCCATTTTCTTAGAGTACGATTTTTTCATGACTAAATAAGTATTTTTGACCTTTTTATCGAGTATACTGATATGCAAAGAGAGACACTCATATATCACATCCTATGATGGCATCGATAATTGTTCTAGATATGAAGTGATAGCAATTTAAATTTAAGCATATAAGCCAAACATGCTGACTTGGAACCTCTTATTATTGATACAATATTCCATGTTTAAATCTTGATTATTTGAATATCTCTAAGGTTCCAAACACAATAAGGTAGAAGTTGTGTATGCATGAATCTCGTTTGTACCGAAGTGCTAAATCACCCTGACAACTTCTTAAGCTTCTAGATATGCTCATCTATCTCGAAGTAGGATTCCCTTGAATTATTAGTGAAACATTAGTATTTGAGTTTATCTAGTATACCAGTACAATCACCGAGAAAATCTGCATTGGTACAAGATGCTAGTTATTTCAATAGTTCAAGATACAATACAACAACAATTGTGCACCTGTGAATCTCATCTATACTGAAGTGGGAAATCACCATAACTTCTTCTGAAGATATTACATATGCTTGTCTTCTGAAAGTAAAATTTTATTGAATGACATTTCTAATCTGGTATACAACTTTGCAAGGATTTGTACTTAAGTGATTTCTCACAACAAAACAATTAATTTAAAAGTGGAAGCTTTAAAAGCATGAAAATAATTTAGGCATTCACATTAAATCTGTGGCAGGGAAGATAGAACATATACAACTTTGCAAGGAGTTGTACTTAAGTGATTTATCACAACAAAACATTTAGTTTAAAAGTGGAAGCTTTAAAAGAATGAAAATAATTTAGACATTCACATTAAATCTGCAGCAGGGAAGATAGAACATACCAATGGACTCATCAGTTAGAGGTTTAGTTCATTATACACATGCAAAATTTTTGTGCTTTCCTGCGAATATATATCAAGATGAAAGAGAAAAGTTTGGTTTCCACAATGATTACCTAGAGCTTTAAGAAACTTATTCAAGGTTAGAACTTAATCAATTTCTTTTTTAGGTCCTCTCTGCCTACCAATTGAATCAATTTTTCCACATGAACAAAGCAAGGGGTAATTTTTTGGCCCTTTTGAACAGGGTATGCACTCAAATCATGTACTTGATGAGAATAATATGATTGCAAAGTGATATAATTGAAAGTAACGACATTAACAAGTATTTATATACAATAGTCAATAAACGAAAGTTGAATCATATACAATGTTGATGATCATTATCATAAAAGTAGAAACAATACTCTATATGCTATGCAATGCCTTTGTTTGAAATTTTACATATGGTGTAATAGTTCAATGGAACAAGACCTATATACATAGAGATGTTTTTGGCAGTGAATAACTAAACATATATACAATAAAATTATTTTATGTCATAGATTTTAAATTGACATTGACTAACTAATCATATATACATGATGAGGCGTGTCATTGACAACACTAATTGATGTTTATTGTGGTGCCAAGATGTGAAATTTGTTCATGCAAGTGAGCCTGAATTTCCTGTGTGCGTCTCATTCATGGATGTGAATTACTATTTTTCAGTATTTTCCTTATCTTCCGTAACAATTCATTAGTTGGACGCAAACGATAAAGAGACAATGATTATTAGGGTAGGATCCTCATTTGTATATCTTGCAAGGTAAGCTCTCGCTGTTGAATTTCTCGACAATATTCATATAGCATGTGTAAGTAGTTCATATCCATACCTGTTGATCATTAAAAAAGAAAAAGAGTAAGTGATAATGGACGTGTTTGCTAGAAGCATTTATTTTTTAAATAAAGTAAATATGAACATTTTTTTTTAAATAAGAATAAAACAATATGAGGTTAAATGTAATAGCAAGAAAGTGTATGTGAAATTTGGTTAAGTAGCAAGTGGTGTCTACTATGGTTAATTTGGAAAACAGTGTGTATGGTTGGCTAGAGTGTATTTTTTTGCACAGATTTTGATGCGAGCAGTGATTCCTCTTTCTTTCTGCGTTTTAGATATGGATTCCCGTGCATGCGTGAGAATGGAAATGCTAGATTGATTCGAATTTCTACCAATGACCTTACTCTTGAAATTGCAGTGAATGTCAAACCTTGGCGTTCTTTGGTGCCAATGTCTACCGTTGCTTTGTCTATTGCCATTCTTTGTGACTTGTGTATCGTTAAAGCCCATGCCATTCAAAGTGGTATATGTCGGCATACACCCCTTGTGATGGAGAAATGGGTACATATGTTGGGTATGAAATGTCCCATGGTGTTCCTTTGTATTGGTTGAAGTCGACAACCAGGAAGGATGGCAATTTTGGGGGCTCTGAGTTAGATGAATAAAATATTGAAACAACCTTGCCAAGTGTGCCATTAACAAGGCCTGCATTTACCCACAAGTTGCTGGTGAGTATAACATTTTGTTCATTACATAAGAGTACCTTTGCGTCCAAATGTTCATCTTCTGTTGTAGCAGAAGTTTGTTGTCTTTGTTACTCTGCAGAGCAAAGTGCTACTGGCATGTTCAATTTTTTAAGCATTCTTTTATTATGCAAAGAAACTGAGTTGTTCATTGCATATAGGTGCATGGAGTCTTGAAATGTTTGTTGCTCTTCATGCGTAAGAGATGAATTTATCCTTGACATTAGGATGTTCTGATCTTCAAGAGTAGGTGTTCCATTTATGAGATTTGTTAGGATTTGGCGGAAAGTAACCTGTGAAGGGTTAGCACCTCGTTGGCAAAAAACAATTGAAAGTATTATGAATGTGTCAAACTTGCACCAGAGTGCAGTGCCACATGATGTGTCAACGTATAGAGGAATGTCTTTCATAGGTAGCAGCTGGCCTAAATCTCCGACAAAGATAATGGAGTGACTGTCAAATGGTGCATTTCGATGAAGGGGTAATGCCTCTCTCAGGCGATCATCAATGCGAGAAAGCATTTTTAGACCGATGAAGCTTATTTCATCAATGAGGATGTACTCTACATGATGGAGTTGCTCTTGAAAGTGTAGGAGTGGCTGTCCTTGAAGAGGATGCATTGATTAGATAGGGATATGAAGGGTAGAGTGGATTGTAAGGGCATTTATGTTGAAAGCTGCAACGTCGGTGGGTGCAAGTAGTAGCCAAGGGTTTGTGTTCGTTGGAGAGTTTTCCATAAATGCACGTTGCAGACATTTAATTAAATGAGATTTTCTTGTCCCAACTGTCCCTTGTATGACGATTCTGAGTGGGGGTTTTGAATTGAGAAAGAACAATGGTAAAAATTGTGTTTTGGGTGGGGAGAGAATGTGTGATCTTGGGGGGGGGTTTGAAAAAGTATGATGTTGGTTTTGAATATTTGAGCAGTTGAATTCAATGAAATTTATGGTAGTTTCTTACAAGTGGAGAGGGATAGAAGTATGCGACCAATTGCGGTTAAGATAGAAGTCATGATAGCCAATCATTTCAAAGTCATCAATTTCAATATTGTAGTCTAGATGGAGTTGAGAGAGTATTTATCATTCATTCATTTGCATGGGGTCAGGAGGGGGGTCAGAAGGGGTAGTCACATAAGTAGATAGATCTTCGGGTTGTGGGGTTTGTAGGTTTTAAATTTCTCAATGAACATGCCATGGTGTATATGTCCCTTTCTTTTGTTCTCAGTGTGTAATTATCTCCTCATCAGTGGAACCAATGTCACTAGGGAGTGTGCGAAAAGGGAAATACAATAGTAGTTCACTCCAACAAAAAGTGACATAACAAGGATATTAGAGGAAGGGATGGCAACGTATCATGGCAAGACATGTACAATCATTGGAGGGAATATGTGTTTCCATTGGTTTTTCTTTCGATGGGCAGAAAATGACCAAGAGCGTGCAACTTCAAGGAGGGGCAATGATTCCAATGAAACATGTCTATTCATGTATGCAAGGATAAAGGTTGGTGATGAAAAGACATTCTCAGTATCTTTAGAAACGCGTCTGAAAATAGTTTTGTTAACATTCAAATAAGCAAAAGTACGAATGTAGAGGGGTAGTTTTTGTAACATATGGCATATTTCTTATGCCCTAGTGTCTCTATCTGCAATGGTATCTATAAGGAGTTTCTGGATGACAATAACTGTAGGTGCTTCTGAAGTGGCGTTTTGCGAGAGACGTGATAACATTTGGTGGTAGCTCTCTGATCTTGTTTCTGTTTTTGCTGCATATTTTGAAATATAACTTAACACAACATGGCATGATAGAACAAGTTGACAATCAACATTTTCTCTCCAGATAGAAAGTAGATCGACATTGTAGATATTCAATCTATCATCATTGCGAGCAGGGGTGTAGGGTTTTTAATCTTTATCGTCAATGAACATTGAAGATGTGGAGTTTAACTCCCATGGTACTCCATATTGACATCTAAGAACATTTTTTTTGCGAAGGCAAGTAGATTCATGACACTTTGTGCGACGTTGGACATAATTGACGAGCTCTTCATAGTCTTTAGAATGAGTTGACGTGAAGATTGATGTTGTATCAAGAAGGCATGGGTTGTGAATTGTTGATTGGTGTAGCACAATATTGCGATGTTGGAGGTGTCATGAATTCTAGGCAGTTATGTAATGATCAAAATATTTCTTAACATCAACAAATTTTGTTCCATTGTCCCAATCGAGATTGTCCATATTTGGTGCATCTTGCAACCAAATGAAGCCATGTATGTGTGCAAATCCTCTATGTTGCCATTCGTATTTGAATAAAATATGAAATTCAAAAACCAATGTATAAATCAATAGAGAGAAGAATGACATGAAAAAAATACATGCACCAATAATCAACTATGTGAATGTCTTTTTGTAGGACTTCCTCGAGGAAAATAGTAAATCTGCAATGCATATACTGTACTGTTAAATGTGGGTTTTTAATTATGTTTTGAATTCTCCATTGGTATTGATTGTTCGAACGGGAGGGAACAGTTGTAGGCATGATCATGTGCAAGTCATGCCATTTGGTATTAGCTGCACTGAGAGTGAAGAACAATGTTGGGCTTCCTATCTATGTGATCATGTCAGTTAGTTCATGTTGTCGCTTGTTCCAGAAAGAGCGTGTTCCTCATAAACCTAAACCAAAGTGCATGGCTTGTTCAAGAAATTTGGAATCTGGGAAGTCACGAAGACATTGTCGAAGATCTGAAACAATTGTTGGCAAGTTGTTCTCAATGTATTTCTTCACAAAAACAATTGCAGTTGCTTGGCTATGGTGGCACATTAGAATGTTATATAGGTAGTAGCGGAATCTTGGATATTAGCTAAATCGATTATCATGGTAGTGCAACAATTGTAAAGCATATTCATGCATTTCAACTTTTGTAATTCTTGGTTGTGTGATCATGGCAATGCCTATAGGAAAGAGGGTGGAGAATGCATAGCAAAGAGGCCCTCAGTGTTGTATTCATTCATAGGGGATAAAGAGATTCCAAGCCAGTCAATTGAATTTGTTGAATTTGGATTGGTCAAGTGAAAATAAGCACAAATGTGCTTAAGTTCAATACATGAATTTGGGAGAATTGGAACAAAAAAAGAAGCCTGGATATCTAATGGAGTTAGCATGACATCAAGATCGTAAGTAGAATCAACTATGGTTTGATGGGGTTCAAAAGAAGAGGTGGTTAAATTATGAAGAAGAGAAGAAATATCTGTAGGTTGATCTGGTAAAACATAAATTGCAGATGGAGTGAGTTGGACATCCTTGTAGTAGGGATCGTGATTTAGTTTCTATTCAAGTGTCGCAAGTACACGTGACTTGCAAACGAAGAATTCATAAGTCTTTTCAGAAGGATCATGCCTTTTGACAATTCAGAAACCATCTTAGCTAAGTACTTGGAAATAGCAATGATATCTTGGGGGAAGTTGATTGTATGGTCACTATATTTGTATTGACCACCACGGGCATGAGTGACTTGTAGAATGGGGTTCACATGTGCAATGCGCATTTCCTCAACTTGTGTTAAATTTTGAAGGACATATGGTGGTTCATCAGGGTCCATGTTGTTAAGATGAGAAAAATGAATGGTAATTTTAGATGATGCACAATAAAAGAAAGAAAGATTGCCATGTAAAAGTCTTGTTTTTATACCTAGGTATCATTCTTTGCATATTGTGCAAACTTGCATTGTAGAAAGTTTATCTATCCTTTGTCGAAAGCGATGGTGTTCATCATTAAGGGGGGGTGGGGTTATATTGGTTTTGATGAAGGTGAGGTGAACTGGTTTGCACAGTTGGGAGAGCACTTGAGGTGGGAAGGGATCTAGTAGAGGCAGTAGTTTTTTTGCAGGGTTTTATAAAGAAGTCGTTGGTGTGCATTTATTGTATCTTTGTTTTGTGCATAAAGAATACGCCTTCATTTGTTTTTCTCCGCATTTTCATTATTGCATGGCATATTTAATCAAGTAGAAAATAATTTATCGTTAGTTTGGAGACATAAGAAACTTAGAATGAATCAAAATTAAGCTATTAGGCATAGAAAATGTGTTACAAGTTTTAGAATTCCAGTTTTTTATTTGGACATTATAAAACGATAGCATGAATAGGTAAATGGATAAAAATTCATTTTATAGACATATAAACAATGAAGATTGATTCAATTGACATTGACACAAATGTTGATATATATGTTATGTAAATTTTGAAGGGGTAAGCATACATATGTTGGAATTACTGAACAAGAGTGTTGTTAAAATATACATTATTGTAGCATCAAACATCGATAGAAATAGAGAAAGATAAGCAAATTTCTAGTTTTTTTTCCTTTTTGAATGGCATTGAACACTTGCATAAATAGATAAACGAGCAAACATTCAATTTATAGACATGTAAACGACAAAGGGAAAACAAATATGTATTGAAGATCCTATAGATGTTGATATGTACATTATGTAGATTGTGAAGGGGTAAACATACATATGTTGGAATTATTGAAAAAAAGTATTGCCAAAGAAAGTGTATTGAACAATGATCTATACAGAGATGATACTTCATGTATAAATAGTAGATTTCCTTGCAACCATGAAGCAAGTTCAAAGACGGTGACTAACAAGTCATTATGCAATGGGCATTGCAAGAATGTCCTTGAGGACCTCCTTGCATGCAGAGTCATATTGAATTTCTTCTTAATTAACCAATATTGTTTGCAAGTGCTCAACACCATTGAAGAAGTCTGTTTTGATGGAAATTGATTGTAGGAAGCGATGACCTACAATCCGTCCACAAATTCCTTGGAGATCAACTAGTTCAATAGAAAGAAGGAACAAGTCTTCTATTGGGATGCCCATGAGATCATTTCTTGTGTCATTGAAAGTTGTGACGTTTTCTAGGTGCCCGGTGTGGTCATGTAACTCAATTTTAAGTTTGTAATGATAGTCACATTCTGGGAAGTCGCCATTACACTTTGTACAATGCCAAATATTGTTAGAATGTTGTATCACTTTTTTCATGCATTGCTTTCCATTGAAGTCTAATGGACATGCAAGAAAATAGAAGTCGTCCATGTGAAGAGCAATCACAGTTGCATGAACCAAAACCCATATTTCTTTCTCAGAGACTTGCATGCAAGTAATTTCATGCAGCATCTTTTGTGGTAGGGATCGTTTCGAAGCAACACTGTAGTTTCTACTCAAAGATGGAGAGGAAGAGTTATAGCCTGTTTCATGGAACCATGTATGGAGTTGCTGAGTTTCTTCAATGTTTGGATTTATGACAAGAGTGCTAGTGGAGACTATCCCTATGGTGATTCCATTGAATTCAGATATACGACCTCTGATTGCAAGGATTGGTGGGTTGTTAAAAGAGCACAATTCAGCAAGGTTTTGTCCTATAGAGTCACAATGATCCCCCCATCGTGTTAAATCAATGTTAAAACCCAAATTGTCCTTTAATGTAAGTGTTTTCTTTAGTGTTTCAATTCCACCTCTTCGTCGAATTGTCGAGGCAAGTGAGGTGGAGCTAACAACACAATAACATCTACATTGGTATTTGGGCTTGCAAACTTGATTTCAGCCTTAGTTCTAAAATAAAAGCATTGATAAGAACAAGTTGGATCATCTACCAAACATGGCTTGACTGTGGATGCAACAAACAAGTAAATCTCCCATTTATTCTTTAGATGGTTGTAGTTTGGGTTTGCTTCTTTAACTATGACATTCGAAATAATGTATAACTTCCCAACTTGGATTAGATCATAAAGAGATTCAACCAACTCAAAAAATGTGGAGGCAGATCTCATCTTTATCACGATCAACGAGGTCAAACCCAAGGACTTTTCTTGAGCCATGTGCATTGGTATAAGTCTTCAATGTTGTCTTTGCAAATGCTCCACCTTAGATTGACCAATACTTTAGGTAGGGATTGAGCATCTTGGATGAGATAGTTGTAGTTGTGGACATATTCGTTGGAGTTACTATAGCGGGCAAGATCTCTACTGATGAAGAGGTAGATTGGGATGTGTTGTTGAAATTTCTAAGTCTTACCCGTTAGAAATTCCTACTGCATTCTCTGGTTTATTTCACCTACTTGTTTATTCCATTCACAAGTTATTTATACATATAAACACTGAAAATAAACACAAATGCAACCTCAACTCATATACATATCAGCAATTGAAATACTAGACAAACACACAACGGACAATTATTTTTGGACAATCGTCCCCGGAAAAACCCAATGCGGGAAAATCGGTGCAGTAGTTCTGAGGGTTTTATTATTATGCAACTTTCTTGAGTACAACTATGGTGCCAAACTGGCTGACCCAACAAAGATTTTTACACAACAGTAATAACTCTTCTCGGAAGCAAATATACAACTTCTTACCACTAGTTTGCCCCATGAAAATCCTTCTGGCGCTTCACCAAGGCTCTGCGTCAACCATGCTAGCCTCTGCGTAGCTCAGGAACACTCTACGTCAGCCTACTGCCTATCTGCATCAGCTCACTGGCCTTCTGCACCCACGTAGGCCCCTCAGCCTCTGCGCAGTCTCTAGCTGCCTCTGTGTGGCTCTTGCTGCCTCTGTGTGGCTCTTGCTGCCTCTACGTAGACTCCTCAGTCACTACGTTGACCCTCTGGCACTATCTCCGCCTCTTTGTTATGTACTCATTGTCCCTCGTTGCAACTGAGATCACTTGTTCGAATTTTCTCGGTAAACCCCAATCCAGAAAATCAAACTGACTGATCAATCTTTGTGTATCTCCAACTGACCTTCAAACCTCCTCTTATACTTTTCCTGTTGATTCTTCAACAGCCGAGATTAAGTCTGTAATCAACGACTAAGATTAGATTTGGCTTGATCCACGTCATTTAGAACATTTTCACCCAATTTTATATTAATACCCATTAATATTTTAATTTTCCTAAGTTTAGACTTAGGAACCCCATTAAAAATATTAATTATTTTAATATCTCTCTAACCAGGGGGAATTTCCCCAAACCATTTCTAGGCTTTGAAGATCTCATGTGCTTTAGCCTCTCCACGAATTTTCATGGCTAGAGCACATCCGATGCTACCACAAATCAACACTCCCTCTTAGCGAGAAATGTGCTCTAGTAATGCTCCACCACTGAACATCAAACTGATCCTTCCGCACTAGTACCTATGCTGATGTTGGGCCGCCTGTTGCCCCTACATCCACTGCACGGTTGCCTCCTGTACTGCTACCCATGGCATTGCCACTACCACTGCTACATTTGTGCTACAACTCCCTCTCAACATGTTGCCCATAGCACTACCACTGCTAACTGTTGCACTGCAACTCAATTACCGAGAAATAAGTAACTAATCTACCAACTACTGACATCCTTGTCAGTCCAAAAGCCTCCTGATGTTGGCACTATCTTTGCTGCTATCCTGTGCGCCCTCTACTGCCTCTACATTGTTGCAAACACCTATGTGCCTCTCGCACTACTACAACCTCCACTGTGCCTCTCGCACTACTGCAACCCCCACTACACTGCTACAAAACCCTGCACTCTAACATTGCCTTGTCACGTCATTGTATCTTGCTTCTAACGACACCTTTCATCCTGCTACTATCACTTGGGGCTCCCATAGCTGGATATGATCCAAGAGTTTGGGTACCTCAAGGATCCTGCCCCTCATCCTATGTAGTCCTCCTGACTACAGCGCGATGTCTCCCCACCTCTTCTCTAGAGGTGTGCATGAGCACTCATGACACAATCGTCATCCGTCTCAACTTTCTCTGCCTTAGCTGGAGCTGCCTTGGAGTCAAAAGCCTCTCCCTTATTCTTCTTCCTGGGACACTGGATTGTATAATGACCCAACTCCCCACAAAGGAAGCACTTCACCTTGGAGACGTCCTTGTTCTTCCTCTTCCCCTGTTGTCGCGCAGATGCCAAAGCCGCATCCCCCTCCTCCTCTTTCTTGATTCGACCCCCTTTGCTTCTACTCCCCGCCTTGGTCAACCATCTGATCACTTCTTGGGGAAGAGTTGCCCACATCTCTTCCCATTCTAAAAGATTAGCTCTGCCCAAAATGCTTTGGACAAATGTCTCCCAATCCTCGAAGACTGCATTCAGGGCATTCCTCACCATAAACTCCTGATCTGGCATGGCCTCTATGGTAGTAAGTTGGTCCCGAATCTCCTAAAATCTGAGGAGGTATAGATCTATCTACTCCCCCTTCTGCATCTGATACGACCGCAACTAATTCCCTAATAGAATCTTCCGGTGCATGGAAGTGCTCTGATACAATGTCATCAAACTATCCCCTCCTTTGTTGCGTTCTTCTCGGCAATATGTGGGACGACATGATCCTTGACCCCATCAAGGATTATGCACTTTGCCTTCGCCATTGCATCCTCATACCTCTCATTATCAGCTGGGTCAACTGGGATAACCACGGGTCTCAAGGTGAAGCCCTTGATGCGATGTGTATCCAGCACTAACAGGATCCTGGCCAGATGACAAAATTGGAAGCACCATCCAACTTGTCCTGATCCCTCAATCTGTTAACTACCATCTCCACTCCTTCTTCTAGACTCCCTCTGAGATTCGACTTCCCTCCTGGAAATCTCCCTCTAAGTCCTGATTTCCCTGCTAGAAATCTTCCCGCCAACTGTTGATCCGCTCCTCTCCGATCCTCTTTGCAACTGCAACTCGGATATGGATTTCTTGGCTAGAAATCCGTCAAGGTAGTGACTCCCTCTACCTTGGTTCTATCCTGTTAGGTACTGTTCTGCTTCGACGGCAACAACACCCCACCAACTTCCTAATCCACAATCTGCCCACAACTCCCTATGCCCCAGCGACTAAAGAAATTGAGCCTTCTAGCTCTGTGCAATCCCGGCAAGGGCTGAATCACTCCTTTGGCCAACTGCATCAAGCCTACCTGACTGAGTAGGGAGACGTGGCTCTTCGTGAGCCTCTTTTGCCTCTCTCTGCCTTTGCACTAGCCCTCTCCCTGGCTCGAAATGATGATGCAGGCCCTCTACATCACTCCTTCTCTGTTGCTTTCTTCTTAGGAGCAGCTTTGTCTCTCGAGACAGCTGCTATTGCTACAAATACTTCTAATTGTGTTGGTGTCTTCCATGCTCCTATGATCTGCAACCCTCTGATACCATGTTGAAATTTCTAAGTCTTACCCATTAGAAATTCCTACTGCATTATCTGGTTTATTTCACCTATTTGTTTATTCCATTAACAAGTTATTATACATATAAATACTGAAAATAAACACAAATGCAGCCTCAACTCATATACAAATCAGCGACTGAAATACTAGACAAACACACAAGGGACAGTTATTTTTAGACAATTGTCTCCGAAAAAACCCAATGCAAGAAAATCGGTGCAACAGTTCTGAGGGTTTTATTATTATGTAGTTTTCTTAAGTACAACTAGGGTGCCAAACTGGCTGACCCAACAGAGATTTTTACACGGCAGTAATACCTCTTCTTGGAAGCAGATATTCAGCTTCTTAACACTAGTCTGCCCCATGAAAATCCTTCTGGCACTTCACCAAGGCTCTGCATCAGCTCGGCTAGCCTCTGCATAGCTCGAGAACCCTCTGCATAAGCCTACTGCCTCTCTGCATCAGCTCACTGACCTTCTGCGTCACCCACGCAGGCCCCTCAGCCTCTGCGCAGTCTCTAGCTGCCTCTGCGTGGCTCCTGTTGCCTCTACGTAGCCTCCTCAGTCACTGTGCTGACCCTCTGGCACTATCTCTACCTCTCTACTATGTACTAACTGCCCCTCGCTGCAACTCAGATCACTTGTTCAAATTTTCTCAGTAAACCCTGCTCCAGAAAATCGAACTGACTGATCAATCTTGGTGTATATCCAACTGACCCTCAAGCCTCCTCTTATACTTTTCCTGTTGAGTCTTCGATGACCGAGATTAAGCCTCTAATCAATGGCTAAGATTAGATTTGGCTTGATCCATGTCATTTAGAATGTTCTCACCCAATTTTATATTAATAACCATTAATATTTTAATTTTCCTAAGTTTAGACTTAGGAACCCCATTAACAATATTAATTATTTTAATATCTCTCTAACCAGGTGGAATTTCCCCAAACCATTTCTAGGTCTTGGAGATCTCATGTGCTTTAGCCTCTCCACGAATTTTCATGGCTAGAGCACATCCAATGTTATCACAAATCAACAAGTGTTTGCCTTTGCATGTAGTAGTGTTGATGAGTCTTTGGTCAATGCTGCTTTACGCCTCACAACATCAAGTTCAACAACTTGAATGGACCTTGTGTAAATGAAAAAAATAAAAATAATGTAGAGTCCATTTGTTCTTTTGCGTAATGCAGGAAGAATGTAAAAGACAAAAACACAGAATATGGTGTAGACAAATATCGAGCCTTACGAAGAGTATTGAAGAACCGTGCAAGCTACTTTTTAAAGTAGAATGATTGAGCCGACTTGGATGTCTTCATATGCAACTTGTGCACTGTATGCAACTGGTAGCATAGTCTTGCGTTGATGTGTTCCATCGGAGAAGCCTAATGTTCAAGCCTATGGCCCTAGTGTTGATATGCAGATGGTAAAAGTGACATTCTCCTTTATTTTTCATTTTCATCCTTTTACTTAAATTTTTAACATTACCATGAAATGACTCAGGATGTTTGAGAGTGGTTTTGCCCTCATTGGATTTCATATGGAGAAAATAGAATTTTAGATCTCATTCAAAATCTAGCAGACTTATCTGTTTTTCAGGATTCCAGGATTGGGGAGATTACAATGTTTCCATTGGATTTTGTCATGTACTAGGGTATGGAACTTGTATTTAATCAAGAGAACCAAGCCCTCTATGCAGGGGAGACTCCCAATAATCAAGAGCAAGTAGGATACTAGGGTATGGAACTTGTATTTAATCAAGAGCACTAAGGTCGTTCGACTATGTAGGAGGAGACTCCTAATCAAGCATGAGACAAGAAATTAGAAATTTCTCGTGGTTGATTTTGGATATTGCTATTTTCATTATGTGATCATTCATGAGTAAATGTGATATAAATTTAGGGACTTATACTTTATGCATTGACAATTTAATCATAATGTAATAAATTAGAATGTATCATATACGCTTTATGATTGCACATATTTCTTGAATGTCCTTATATATATATATATATATATATATATATATCTTGCGTTTCCCCGTTTCCAAAATTTCGGGGGGTCACGTTTTGTACCCGCGCCCATTTCGGAAACTCATACCCGTTTCCCCGTTTCATGCAACTTAGATTTGGAAGCTATATCTCATGTGTTTATTGTGTTTCTTAGTTTGCTTTAATCTGTCAGATTGGTTAACATCAGGAATCATTCCCTGGTAGTCAATTTTCTAAACTCCATAACCCATAGGATTAAAGGCACTTAATTTTGATATTTAAACTTGCTGGGTTTCATATTTCTACGCGCAGATCTACATTTTTAAGGGCAGGTTTTCATGTTCTAACAATGGATTTACAAGTTTTCCAAGACAGAAATCATCCTTAGGTGTAAATCTGCATTTTAGCATGCCGTTTAGTGTGTTTTAATGCAGGTTACAGGCCTGATATTTTAAATTAGAGAAAGAATTTATAGCAGTTTGACAGCATTCATTGATCTTTAGGTTAACAGTTTGCTTGCAGGTTGCATAGGGACTCCCCCTTGTGGTTAAGAAGCATTAATCTGAAGTGCAAAAGAACTGTAAGCAGTGACTATACATTCTCTAGTTACCTTGGAACCATTCCAATTTTGAGCATTATAAGGAACCACAATATCTGGCAAGCTGCAATATAATGCAAGATAGTCTCCTTTCCAAGCAAGTAATGTCGGCAATGTTTCAAATACTGATCCAATGCATAAAACCCTTTGTCAACGGTGTTGTGATTCAGTCTAGATTGTGACACAATTCTATGAACAATAAGCTACATATGATATGCACCTATGGTATACTGTGAAGTTTCTGTCTCGAAATCAAAAAGCTTTTGCAGGTCGAGAACAACCAAAATTGGCACTGAAGAGCATCAGACTTCTAAAAGACGGTTTCATATCATGGTGCCAATGTGAAATTCTTCTTAGTAAACGGATGTAGAGGGCAGGGTATATGAGAGAAATTGTGGATTAATTTCCTGAAGAAAGTTTTACTACCCAGGAAGCTCTTCAACTGTGTAAATGTAGTAGGGCGTGGCCAATCATTAAGCACCTTAATTTTACCTAGATTTGCATGAACTCCATGCTCATTTATGATGAAGCCTACATAATTTACAAAGTTTGGCGACTGGCCAAAGAAGAATTCCTTCATCTTAGCTTGCAGCTTGTTTTGACAGAGAAAAATCCAACATTACATGTACATGTTGCATATGGTCTTCCCAAGTTTTATTGTAAATCAAAATGTCAAGTAGATAGATTGCCACAAAGTTTACCCAAATGAGTCCTAAAAACAGCAATGATAATGCTCTGAAAGTAGCATACGCATTGGTAAGCCTAATAGACATCAACAACCACTTAAAAAGCCCAAACCTGGGTTTGAAAGTATTGCATGTGTCTTGAGGTTCAACATGAATCCAATGATAGCCCAATGCCAAGTCAATCATTGTAATGAAGCAATCCCCCTAAGTTTGATCTAGTAGGAGTTTGATAATGTGATGAGGAAAAAAGTTATTCATTGCTACCATATCCAGTGCCCCGTAGTCTATGCTCAACCACCATTCACCCTATTCCTTCTTGGGAATAATAAACATGGGAGACCCTATTCCTTCTTGGGAATAATAAACATGGGAGACCCTATTCCTTCTTGGGAATAATAAACACGGGAGAAGAGTTGGGGAAATTCATGCCTTCTTCAAGTAACTGCTCAATCTGCTTTTCAGTTTTTGCACTCCCAATAACAACAGCCTTATAAGGATGTTAATTGGATAGATCATGGAACAAAATAGAATGATGAAATGCCCAGGTGGGTAGAAGCCCCTTAGATTCTTCAAAAACATATACATGTACATCTAGGAGGTATTTCATAGCAATAGGAAGATTGATGATAATGTATTCTCTCACTTTTCAAACCACAAAGCACCATAGACTTATACAAATTAACCTGCTTAACAATGTTTCTTCCTGAAAGATCTAAATTTGCAGATGAATTTGAACTAACCAAAGAAGTCAATTTCCATATGCTGTCATCTATCTTTATTTATATTATTGATTTTTTGAAAACCATAATTAAATGTGTTCTCTGGCCTTGTGAATAGGGGTGAATTCCATCAGAATGGCGGGTTGTCGGGTTCTTCATGGGATCCTGATACCTGTGAATCTTCCGAGGCCACTGAAGCCAACTGTGATAAAGAAAAGCGAGGTTGGTTTGGGTGGAGCAAGAAGATGACAAAAACTGATGGACTGAAGCGAACATCACTGAATTCACAAATTAATAAGCTTGATAAACAGCTAGAGAAATCCCTGCTTGAATGCAATGGCAGTGGCACTTTAGTTAATGAGGATTCTTCAACGAGACTGAGGAAGTTCCCTAAGTTAGTTCCAGAGAGCAGTCACAAATCAGCCAACCACCAACCATCTGAATTTCAGAAGGACGATGTTGTGGGTAGTAGAAAGGGAAAAGAGAAGGCTAGTAATAGCATTAATAAGAAAGATTTAAGTAAAAAGTAAAGGTCCACTGGAACAAATGACATTAAGCAAGAAAGTGAATGTAACGACCCATCTTTAAATGCACATATTATGTGCCCCTGTATAAAAAATAATAATACTAAAATATAATAATAAATCAATAAAAATGATAATTATAAAAAAGAATAAAGATTTAGTATTGTATCAAAAATTAATTTATTTAATCTAAAGTACTAAAGTTATATTAAAAACAAACATAAATAAACTTTATATATTAGGAACAAATATAAATAAAACAAAGTATATATATGATAAAGTACATATTAATATAATCAAGTAATATAAAGTATGTCATATGGTTATACTGAAACACAATAGTGTTAATATATATATATGATAATCAAACTTTATAATACCTCCAACGTTATATATAAACCATCGTACAAAAAAACACTGAACCTGAAGGAAGGCAGAGACGCCTGTACGGGAGGATGACTCACAGCTGGAGGAAGCTGTCATCGCGGGAGTAAGTGGTGGAGTCGTGGGTGTACAGGGCGGCCACCGCTTAGCCCTGGTTATAAAATCATTGAGATGGGGCTGAGAAGGGGAAAAAAAGACGGAGAGGGAGAACCAGGAAATCAGGAGTTCAAACCAGAGGGAGCTTTACATTGATCTGAGGTTCTGGGCACGGGGGCAGTGAACTTCGGTGAGAAGCTTGTTGGATTGGCTGAGAGGAATTGGTTTCTCGGTAATCGGATCAGAATAACCGCGGCGTCATCAACTACATCGGAGCAGACAACAGTTCAGGTAGGTGTTTGAAATCCCTTACAGTCACTGTATTTCTGTTCTGCTTATCATCTTATTTCAGTTTATGGTCTTTACACATGGTATCAGAGCCATCGTTCAAACCCTTCGGGACCTCTCAGGCCCTACGCAAACGAGTATATAGCTCCGGATACTGTTTCAGTGATGTATTTCGCCCTGAAATAACTCCACAACTCATGACCTCTCGCTTCCTAAACGGGTGCTCTAATTAGTTAAATAGTTCCAGGTGTAATCAGTAAATCATCAGTTAAATAGTTCCAGGCGTAATCAGTAAATCAGCAGTTAAACAGTTCCAGGCGTAATCAGTTAATCAACAGTTAAATAGTTCCAGGCGTAATCAGTTAATCATCAGTTAAATAGTTCCAGGCGTAATCAGTAAATCAGCAGTTAAACAGTTCCAGGCGTAATCAGTTAATCAACAGTTAAATAGTTCCAGGCGTAATCAGTTAATCAGTTGGGACGCGTGGATTGAACCGGTAATCTGTTGGTCTCAACATCCGCCTTTACCATTGCACCACGTTGGTATTACCCGTGGCTTGAACCCGTGACCTCTCTTCTTCCATTACTCCACGTAAACAATACGCTGCACGCTGAGACCTGTTCCAATTCCAGCGATTATATTCCGTTTTCCTTGCGGTACGCCTTTGGCCGTGGTGTATTTCCGAGATAGGTTTTATATTGAAGCCTCTTTTTCGTTTTAGGGCACGCATTTTTATTTTTATTTTTTTCTCTCTTCTATATAAATATTGCTTTCGGTATGTTTCGTATCAACTCCTCGGTTTAAATGCTAGATCTGAACTTCTCTATCCCTTCATGTCGGATTTATCCAGCCATTGATCTTCTGGAGACTAGAATCTCAATCTCGACCATGGTAAATCAAACGAATAATTTTCAGACAATTACCGCGTACCATGGAATTTAATGGCAAAATATGATATGATATGACCTTACTTGAACAGGATCTGTTACAAAGTGTTTCATCATATTTTTTATTATTCATTTTAAGCGCACGGACATGGTTCTGCAATAACCTCTAGTGCTGCCATTTTCTACTCCGACTTCTGGGTGGTGGAACTCTTGGTGGAGATATTCAATGTTGGCGAGAACGAGACATAGTGCATGGAGTTAGTGGAAAAGAGTATACTCATCGTTTGGGCTTGCAAGGAGAAGATTATTAAAAGATGAAGCCGACTGGATATATTCAGACAAATGGTGGGGCTCTCAGGATGGGGGATTTGGTAGGGACGAGGGCCAAACCGTCTTTCAAAAACAATCGTTCAAAGGAAACGGTCTTGTCTCTGTCACTGCTCATCCCGCCTCCACTCCAGTGATAGACTATAGAAGACTGGCCTGGCATAGAAAAGCAGCTTCAACAAAAGTACAAAAGGTTGTGGGGAGGTTGTGAGGCATATAGACGAGCGAGGATCCGGGGCTTTCAGTGGCGGGTCCTTCGGTTTAACAGCATGACTCGAGAAAGTGTTGCAAAAAGTGATGACTGTTTACATTGACTCGGATCCCTGTCGCCTATTCTTAATGCAACAACCACACTGCTTAGCTTTTTCGTGTTGTACGTCAAAGTCTGGGTAGATTCCTATTCAGACAAGCACCAAAAAAAAATCCAGAAGATGAATGATGGCTCTCAGGCCAGAGCGCGAATGGTGTGATGGTTGGGGGTTTCCACGACCAATTCTCCATGCTTGAAGTTTACTTGCACCCTTTGGGACAACTAGTAAATTTCTGGGTTCAATCGTTCTTTAATGTTCCTTGATTTCCTCTATTGTATCTAAATGTGCACAGAAGAAGGGTTTTGGAAACTTCTTTAATTCTTTTCTCACCACAAATTCCAACAAATGGAGTGCGGATTAAGTTCCCATATTTAATTTAAATGTCAGATTAACAATTCACCTCCTGCCAATTTCCAAATATGATCTGAAGACTGAATTATTATTAAGCTGTCCTCTCTATCTCCTCATTAACAATTTTCCCACATTCTAAACCGAAATTGGCTGCTGGACAAAATATCAATCTGTGATCAGAAGTTTCATCAGCCCCTCACAAAAATAAATAAATAAATAAATATATTTTGATGAACCAGAAAATCCTCTTTGCTGAAGATTGCCCATGTTAGAGTTAGGATACTATATTGCATTGCTAAACACAGAAAATAATTGATCCTTATTCATATCTCAAATCCTTTTTTTCCTACTTTTGATTGCCTTGTCTGAGCGTTAGCAGTTGTGATAAGATTGTGTGTCTGATCCGTGGTGTATTTTTCTTGATCCACTTTCGTGATTTACAGCTAATGGAATCTTGATATCGTTGTCATTTAGACAATAGGGATGATGTGTTGTTAAAGGAGGTTTTAAGTTTTAAACCATAGAGGAAATATTTTGAGACAGGAGTTGCATTCTGCTTTTTCTTACCGTATATTGGATTCGACATTGGTTTTCTTCCACATCATGTTTCTTGATTAAAGATGCACTAACATGCAATGCATAGGCGACATTTTAAGATTGTCTCTTATCGATATCTCCTTTGCTTTGTCTATTGGGATTTTTGAATTTGATTGGATTCTATACTATTTTGTTCGCTAAGGACTCGGTCATGAAGCAAAGTACCTCTTCAGGTGGTTCGGGTTGGTTGAAGGCTGTTATATAAACTCACCTTCCTCTAGACACTGCCATGAAACAGTAATTATTGGCACAGATTCTGCACAAGAACTGTCCAAAATAATTGCATCAGCCTTGCACGCATAGGACCAGCCAACACTGTCACTCCAACTCGCTGTGGCCTCTTCTTTTTAAAAGATAAAATTGTTAATACATCCAAACCATAGATCTACCTTTTCAGTACAAGGATCTTCCAACCACATTTGCATCAAATAAAACTTACGAGTAACTTCATCTTCAGGCATATCCTCATTGCAACTTCCCAAATCTGCATCATATTCTCCAAGTAAAATCTTGAGTAGCTTCTATGGAGTTTAGTGTTCCTGTAGTGTCCGACATTATAAAGAAATCTATCAACTTACCAATGGAAGCATGGGTTAAAGCTAGATCTCCTTCAAAACTGGAAGATGTGAAGTGGCTTTTTCGATCTAGACAAAATTCTGTCACTAAGTTGTATGTTGAATAGTTAATGGGATCCCGGATCATGACCCTTCCATGGCTGTCATCAAATTTCAGTGTGAGGCCTGTATTATTGTTTGCTGATAATGCAATTGTGTATTGTCATGTTTGCCAGCTATTGCATTCCCTTGTGTTTCAGTATTCTTTCTCCGTAATAGCAAGGATTACGTAATCAAAGGTCCTCAAAATTTCATTATGTTGTTTATCTTCACATGAGCAGAATCAAATACAAAATCATGCCTCATAATCCGTAGGCAGTCAGATAGAGACTGGAGTGCTGGAACATGAGTCTATGGTTAATCGGGGAAGTTTTATCCCCGATTCACAGGACTTTCACCCACCCCAGTTACATGCTCTTAATCTTGAGGAGCTTCATTTGACCACTCTTATAAACTTTTAGGATCATTTTATAAAGCATATACAAATTTGCAAATCCTCAAGCTGTCTGAAGTAAAGCCTGATTGCAGATTTTCATATGTGAAACCCTCTCAATGTTGCAACCTCCTCTGCATATTGACAGGGATGTTTAGGATCTATACTTGGTAATAGTGCCTAAGGTAACAATATATATATAT
>APFE031635157.1:2463-18594 GCA_000404065.3 Pinus taeda
ACATTCAACCGCAAAATACCTATCATCCATTGTGTCATCATTGAGTCAGTCCTTGCAGCAACATTTCTTCAACTTGAACTATGATTTCGTGTTGTGGGCTTCCCTGCAACGGGTCGCTTTCTATCGACATCAACACATTATCTAGAGAGTTGACTTAGAAATCGTCAGTGTCTTGGAGTCTGCATGCATCAATGGCAGGTTTCTCGCCTTCGACATCAATTTCATCATTGACTTGCGATCGAAGGATTCCATGAGATGTTCGACATCGACTCATTCATTCACATCTCATGGATTGTGCTGGGTACTTTGAGAACAATTGATATTACTGGTGGTCTCTCTCACGCTTGTTAACAGTTTACATCATTGACTGGTAATCAAGCGGTTTCTACCATGTTCGACTTCGACACATTCAATCACATGGTTAGAATCGTACTATTCGGGACGTAGAAATGAAGACCCTGGATCTAGTTTTCCACCATCCAGGTTGCGAGGAATTTTGTATTCATTATATTATGGACTATTCATAAACAGATGGCTGCGTCCATACTGTGTCCACATGTGTTTGTACTTATGATTTGTTACGGGATCATTCCTATATCAGAGCAGTAGTTAGTCTTCTAGTCAGTTTTTCAGTCTCTTAGTCAGTTTTTATCTGAGTATGGGAATGCCTACCTCAGCGATGATATGATTTCATATATATATTTTGCATTGAAAATTGCAGGTTCCAACCAGGCTCTCCACAAGATGATCCTCGAAATGATAAAGTACTTCACCCTTCCTATATGATATAAAACCCTTATCTATTACACGCTTTGTACTTTAGGGGGCAATCTGTTACACTGAAATTTGTCACCATGACTATCTGCGGTTAATATGGCTCCATCAATAGTCATATTATCCTCCTTGTCAAGCCTAATACCTCTGCTCTTCATGTCAAGCTTCAAAAAAGAGAGAAAGTCACTAAAAACATGTTTATCTCTGGGTACGCAGGTTCTCTCTACCTTGCCTGCGTGTACGCATCCCAAAATCATTGTACCTGCGTACTTGTACGCTCTGTAAGCCAAAGGATGGGTGCGTACCCCTGTAAAGGTCAAAAGGCGCGAGTTTCATCTTAAAAAAGTTACTTGTGGTCACTTCTAGGGCCTTCTAGAAGAGTGTTTGACGTGTATTGAGCGCCTCCAGATGGTTCATGTATCCCTATGATAGAGGAACTTATCCCATCAAGAGAGGAGCTACCCCATCCAAAAGAGGGAGTATCCCATTGATGTTGGAACTGAATAACTTCCTCTAGAACACTATAAATACAGGCCTTGGGCCAGAGGAGGGGAGGTTGAAAGCTGAACATTCCAAAGGGTAGATGCTGCTGGAATTAGGACTTCCATTGTTAACTTGTGAGGAGAGATTACCATCCTTTCTTGTTGCCATATTGGAAGTGGGTGAGCTTGTCAAAGTAGAGGAAATCTCTTGTTGGACCCTGGGAGGAGCTTGCACAACACCAAGGCTCAGGTTGTAATGGTTCCTTTTTTGTTTCCTTAATACAAATAAGTCCATTCTTCTCAATGATTTGTTGTTAATGAATTATTTCATGTACTCCTTGGTCTATATGATGAATATGCTTTGTTTTATGAAATATTCAGGTGTTATGTAATCGTTTGACTGTTAGTGTATGCAGGTCTAAAGTGAAGGAGGAGCTCATCTGGATCAGCAAGGATGGACTGCTACAACAAGCGTTGGATTTGAGGTAGGATCGAACAACACTTGGTTTCTCATAGAATAATGTATATTTAGAGAAGGATTGCTCTTGTTTGTTTTGTTTGTCACTAGAGAGTCTTAGACTCCTAGGGAGGTTAGGTTTGTCCGAAAAAATAACTCTTTCCGCATGACAAACCCAACCATGAAATCATCCCAACAATGACTCATATACCTCCCAACATTGCCTCTTCAACTCTAGGCAAAACGACTCTTTAACAATCTTTAATATGATGACTCTTTTACAACTTTACAATGATGACTCTTGGCCTTAACAATACTTCACGATATCTGGATGGATGTCATGTCTTCAAGGATGTCCCACTGTAGTGATTCCTTTGATTTTATAATTGTACTCTTAAATTCTTGCTTGATGTTGTACTTGAATCTTCTTTTACCCGCATGAAAAATTTGCCCGACGAAACCAATTCCAAAATAAAACAAAATACCCTTCAACTTACCTCTTCCTACAAAACACATGTAAGCGCATAATAATGAATAAATACATATTAAAATTATAATGCATACCTGAAGTGTGCCTATCACTTTTGTTGTTGACTTGTTAAAGTAGTAGACAAAGACTCTCACTTTTGATATAGGCCTAAACTCTATGCAAGACTATATATAAAATTGACATAAAGATATATACAATAAAAATTGATGATAGACAATGTACTTGTAATGGACCAAGTTCTAAGTACAAAAACAGAGACCATTCTATCAACTATGACAAGACAAGTAACATTAAATTACAACATTATATAGATTTAGCAAATTTGGTGTAGCATCAAGAATATGTAGCTTCAAATGTGCAGTATCAAGAATAGGACATCCAAAATGTGGTATCAAAACTAATTGTGACATATAGGGACATAGAGATATAACCGGGACCCTGTATATACTTACGTTGTCTTGCAAAAACATATGTCAGAGATGATACTCAAAATTCAAATGTAAACACTAATTATATATACCTTGTTGTAGGAGACTTACCCTTGACTATTGATGTGTGGTCCTTACCGCAGTGATCCTTGAATGCATGCTTTTTCTTGCCTTCTAGGAGCTAGATATTGAATTTGTTTTATCCATGTAATTTTGGATCTCCATGGTCTGAAATTTCTTCTTTCGGTATCCCTTTGAGTCCAATTTCCAACCCCATAGGTCTAATCAAGATTAGATTCTTCAAGGAGTTATGCCCAATCTCCCATGATTACCTGATTATAGACTGGTTCAGTAGAGAACTTGTACGAAGTGCTCCATGTCACTGTTGAGACCTTCATCCCTTAAAATGATACCCAACAAACTACAGTTTGTTTGATTTCTTTCACTATTTACAAAATTTGAATCCAATGCTCAAAGAGAAAGTTATGATGATTTTCCCAGCATCACTTGTTTGACATGGAATTTGGGAGCCTGCAAAAACCCTAACTTCCTTAGATCATATCTCCGAAAATATAGTGAACCAAGATCTAAATTTTGGTTATGAGGTTCATCAAGATCTCAGCTCAAATGGGGTTTAATTTCAACGTCTGAAGCTTAAAAAAAAAAAAAATTAGAGCAAAAATGCCACTGACTTGTTTGAAGACACAGAATCTCTACTAAAGGAGGATATGAGGGTCACTATTTATATGAATGTCTTGAGTTGAGAGAGTCCTCAAGAAGTGAAAGTTGGAGGGATTTTAGGAGAAAAAAAAATGTTCTTATTATTGACTATTTAATGACCAAAACCAATTATGAGTGCCATGCCACAACCCCGTAGTGTTTTAGCCCACTAACTGGGGTTACTAACTTCAAACAAGAATATCTCTCAAACCGTGAAGAATTATGTGGCATGCAATATATCAACGGAAACATCTTGATGAGTAGAATCCATATAGAATATCCTTGAATCATGGTAGAGTAAGTTGTAAAGTCAAAATTCTTATGCAAGTTCGTTGTAGCCCCTGGTGCTACTTGGGTTGACATCAATGACAACCACTGATCAACAGGAGGAGGAAATTTGACTCTTTTGACTCTAAATAGATTTATTTTACATGATACAAAGTACCTGATGGGGTATTTCATATTTGACAATGACCCAATTGAATTCTTGAATCTAAGACAAACCCTATAAGCAGTCAGTGGATTCTTGACCTACAAATTGACCTTCAGCATGAAACCCATGGTACAAAAATAATATGTTTTTTTTTTTTTTCATTTAAAAATATACAATAATCAAGATTAAATTTCATATTTATGAAGACCAAACCTAGTTACATACTTCAACACTTCCTTGTCCCGTTCACATTTCCAACCCTAGTTGAAACACTATTATCTCTCAGCAGCTTCCTTGTTGCAATGGTTCTTGCCACAATTCGTCTTTTCCTCCTACTACCTACAATTCTCAGATTCTTTACCAGATTTAAAATAAAATTTTAATGAATTGTTATTTGCTAGGTATCCTCAATAGATTTAGTTTAGTTTTCTTGCTTACACAGATTTAGTTTAAAATTGAAAACATATTTAGTTTAGTTTTCTTGCTTACGTATTAGTATGGTTTGATGCTCTTTACTTCTATAGCTTAGATAACAACATTAGGTTAGTTTTGATTTAGAAATTCTACTTAGCATAGTTGTTTAAATGGTTAATTATGATATGGTGTGACTTAGCATTACATGTTGTTTTCTTCATCACTGCACTAGAGTAGCTCCCTTAGAATAGATTTTCTCTTCTTCCATCAAATAATCAAGCTTCTTCTAACTCTATAGAAGTCTAGCTTGGAACCCCTGGGGTCTCTCGCCAGATGAACAGTGACAACAGGAAGGACCTTCACTTTTATTTGTGCATATAGCATTGTCACCTCCAAGTTTATACGAACCTCGGGTTGATAAGTAAAGCTGGTAACCCAGGAGTTGTAGCATCCTTACTGCAATATTGGTGCTCATTACTTTTTGGCGTCACTGCAAGGGAGGTGTCTGAGTAGGATGTGATTATTGCTTTCTTTTCTTCTATTTCTTGTCTTCAACTTTTTGCCATTAGTTCATTTTTGCAAAAGTAATCTAGTAGCTTCCTTTCTTTCATTTGTCATTATCTGCTTTCCTTTCCATTCTACAAGTAGAATTTCAATTCAACAAGTAGCTTTTTCATTATGTCAATTATTTTCATTCAATCAACAATTTCATTTCTATAAAGTACTTTCCAGCCTTAAATTTTTTTCAAAACCAACCCAAAAACATTTCCTTTCATGCCTCATAGGAATAGGGACAATTTAGGAAAAAAAATTCCAAATACCCACACTGCATCCAACAACCAATCTTCTCTCTTCTTTGGTGGCTATGAACTGGAGGAACCTTTAGGTGAGCAACCTGACATATTTGAAGAACCTACAGGGGAGGAAGAAGAAGAGGAACCCATTCCTACTGAACCAATGGTTGAAAACCAAAATGATAGAGGGAATAGAGAAAGTTGAGGGTGCCTTCCCCATCAGGTAAACCAACTGGGACACTAAGATGAAGAATATAAGCCCCTCTGCCCTACCACATTTCCATGGCCTGACCACAGAGGACCCCGACACTTTCCTATTTGATTTTTCTATTATATGCCGAACCTATGACTATATAGATTATGAGAAAAAGTAAAAACTATTTCCATCTACCCTCAAGGATGCAACATTGCACTGGTTCATGGGTTTACCTAGAGATACCATCACAACTTGGGCTTAGATGCAGCAGGCTTTTAACAAAAAATATCGGGACTACTGTAGGTCAAAGGATACTAAATAATAAATTTTCAGGATGACCATGGGCCATGATGAACCCTTAGAAGACTACAAAGAAGTATTCCAACTCAATTACAAAGGGGCCTAGTGCACAATTGACCTTGAGTCCCTAAAGTTGGTCCTGATCAGGGGATTAAGAGAAGACATTTTAGATACCTTACACTTGTTGCAAGGAGGATACATCTACCAATTATCCTATGAGGATATCAAGACTGTCTTTAGAAGCCATTCTAGGGAAGCCAGGAAAACGGGTAGGAGTAGTCAACCTATGGCCAGTACATCATCTTCCAACTCATCCATAAAGGGTGAAATTGGAAATATGTTGGAAGATTTCAAAAGTGATATGTTGCAAACCCTTGCCTTGCAATTGGACACCATGAACATCAAAAGAATGCAAGAGGAAGCGGAGAGAGCCTTGGCCATATTTTTTTCTAGATGAACCAGGAGGCATCCTAGGAACGAATGTCCATTTAAGTGTATTAAAATTTTCTCAGTCTATGAAGAAAACCACTCCACAAACAAGTGCCCTTCTTTACCAAGACTCAAAGTTGTATATCAAGGAATTGAAGGGGTCACTGAGTATCTTTGCTACATCTACCAAAGGATACCTTTTGGGCCTAGGCCATACTAGCAGGGTAGGTAAGGGTCATCACATGCATATTACAATCCCAACCAAAACACAAATATACCTTCTTAGGGACCCCCTACTCATCCTTCCTAGTCTACACCCCCTCCTTGGTCCTATGCATCTCAGTATCACTCCCAGCCAGCCAGCCAGTCATTTCAACCTTATGTTCTGCCACAACCTCAATGGAATACACCACTTTAGGGGTGGAGGCCCAATACAACAATGATCCAACTCTATTGCCTCCACCATCTGCCCAACCACAACTCCTACACTATGCTCCACCCAAGCAACCCCAGATGCTTACCCATCCAGATCCAAACCCGAACAATAGGCAAGCTCAACAAGTATACAATGGAGAGACATCATATCCAGCTTATGTTGTAGAAATCCAAGAGATTAACCTAATATTTGGGAGAATTATCCCAGATAACCAACCTCCCCCTCCACATAGGGAGGTTGAGGAAGAAAGAGAGGAAAGCAACCTTAAATTAAATCCACCCTTTCCTGAGAGATTAGCCCAACCACTCTAGCCTACCCCAGAAGAAACTGAACATTTGGGATAATTGAAAAATCTATGTGTAAATATTCCCCTTCTCTAAGCAATAAAAGATGTTACCATTTACAATAAGTTGATTAAGGATAAATGCTTCAATCATCTAGGAAGAAGAAAAATGGATGCCCCTACCATTAATGTCATTGGGCAGCTGCCCAAATTAATGTTGGGGCAGGTAATATGTCCGAAATATTTGGACCCTGGAAGCCCTGTAGTAGATGTGCACATCAATGGCACCATTGTCCCACACACTTTGATCGATCTTGGGGCTGCCATTAACGTGATGACCAAGGAGACCATGCTCAAGCTCAACCTCCAAGGGTTAGTGAGAAAGACCACAATAGTTCTACAACTTGCAGACCGTTCCACAGTCACCCCTGAGGGAATTGTGGAGGATGTGATGGTCTCCATTGAATCCTTGGAATACCCTGAGGATTTTCTAGTTCTCTAGCCTAAGGCTAAGATTACTTGTTACCCTCTCATCCTTGGGAGGCCATGGTTGGCCATAGTCAATGCTTACATTAGCTGCAAAGCTAGGAATATGACCATCAAGAACGGGCATATGTCCAAGTAGTTAGTCCTATACTTTCTTGCTCAACCTTCTCTAGAGCATGATTTACCTTTATGGTTGGAGGAGGAGGAAGAATATGAGGTTTATTCCACCTGATTTTATGCTTTAGAAGCAACCATAGGAGGAGGGCAACAAGATGAGGATGACTTGATTGAACACCTGCTGCAAAGTGTCGAGCGATAAAAAGGTGTCTTTTTAACTCCTAATTACCTTCACATTAATTGTCAACCCAAGGACGACCTTTTGTTTTAAGATTGTACTCAATATGAGGCGGCTATTTACTCACAATTCACAAACATCATCATATGATAACTGAAAAACATCACATTTTCCTATCAGATTTAAGAGTTCTAAAAATTCATCTTTGATCCCTTTAAGAAGGTGTGTTTTCAAGATCTCTTTCTCCAAATGCTTATATTTTGATTTTTGAAGGTTATAATGAAATCGATCTACATAGTCCTCCGAGATTTTATCTTCCCCTTGTATCATATCGAAAATATCTTCATTGGCCTTGCAATAGTCTTGGTACTTCTTCAAGAATATGTTCTTCATGTCCTCCCATGTTTGGATGCAATTCCCACTTAGGCTCATGAACCATCAGAGAGGTGCTCCTTTTAGAGTAAGAGGAAACACTTTCAATCCTTGATCATTAGTGTAATAATCATATCCTCTACAAAGTATTTCGAACTCAAATAAAAATTTATCTGGATCTTCATTTTTCAAACCATGAAAATTTGGTAAATATGGGGGAATTATGTGCATTTGTGTCACTCCTCCTAGATCTTTGATAGGAAATTCAAAAGAAGAAATGTGAGCCATTTCTTACCATAATAGAAGATGTTCTTCATGTGTTTCTTCGAAGCTCCTTCTTCAAATGTTCTTGTCAATTAGTTAGTGAAATGGGTGGTGCTTACATCACCACTTGAGTGAAATCATGTGATTCATTTTTCAAAATTTCTATTTTTTCCCTAATCATTCACGCATAAATTCAAACATTTATTTCTACCCTAAGTTTTTTAAAACTTATGTTGGAAAGCGGGTGGGGGAGCAGGGCATTTACATGCTCCTGTACGCAGGTTCTTACCTTCCATTTTAAATACCCAATTCTTTCCTAACAGGCACTCATCAAATGCACACTACTCTTTAAAAAATGGCTACACTGTCCCCGGCAATGGCGCAAAAATGTCGAGCGATAAAAAGGTGTCTTTTTAACTCCTAATTACCTTCACATGAATTGTCAACCCAGGGACGACTTTTTGTTTCAAGAGTGTACTCAGTCTGAGGCGGCTATTTACTCAAGAGTAATGTTTTGTAGTATAGTGCTTAAAATCCAAAAGTAAATGGAAGCTGGAAATAAAATCTATTTATAATTAAAAGAAACTTATCACTCTGAAACTTAAATCATTCACTCAGAAAAATACAGCAATTTATCAGTCAAGGATGTAGTAGCAATAACTCATTCCTTGTTTAACTGATATAAATAAAATCAAACATAAACAAGATCCACAATCTGAGAACTTAAGCAACGATAGCCAACACCCTTTACAGTTGTTGATCTTACAATCCATACTAAAGCAATAAACTGAAAATGATAAATCCATAATGCTGCTAACAGAAATGGAATAAACACGCTTGCTGCAATAACATTTAAAAGGCAAAAAATAAATCCTTGCATGAAAGAGATAACAGGCAAAACTAAATTAACAGTAATCTATAATGAATAGAAAAGTTATATAGCTATAATGAATAGAAAACTGTTAAATTACTAGAGTGATCAGCACAGCTCTGTAGATGAAATGAACAGCACAATAACATGCTTGCGAAAAGCAATATCTCTGTTAAGAAAGAAATGAGAAGCAACACAATTTAGATACAGTATATAAAACAGATTAATTCATTGAATCTAGAAATACAAAACAGTAAAGTAATATGATTATGATAAATATAAATGAAACCAAACCATCACACGACAGAAATTTTAAAGGTATGATACATAGTAGCAGCGTACTCCAGCAAAGGCTAGGCCCTTAGCCACCAGTGGATGCTGCTGGGATACTTCAGATGAGAAGAATGAACAACAACTCCCAATTCATATATTAATCATCAAATTGTGAAATCATTACAACAACAAAAGCTTGAGCATTACAATGGTAATGGAACAATCTCCTTTTCCTCCTATTTTATCCCATCATGAATAATCTATCATCATTCTTGAAGCTTCAATTTTGAATCCTCAATTCTCCATCATTTTTCCATCCCTATCTCTGATCTTTGTTTTCATTTAAATAGGGAGAGATCAAAGAGCAGTTACAATAGAGATAATTACAACATGATTTCTATTAAAAAATTGGATTATTTCCAACCAATTGATCAACAAGAAACTATATTTCCATTTATCTTTCAACAAGAGCAAGGTGAATTTGGCTTTGCAGCTGAGATTTAGAGGACGACCACAACAACAAATCTGAGCAAATCATGCTCAAAGAACCCTACATTTTTCTCAATACAAGATGAATTTGGGAAAACCATTATTTACAAAAGTTAATTGGGTCCGTTCTGGACAAAACCCATGTTCCATATTTTCGAAATTATTCTTCATTTGCTCAGAATCTCAACCGCAAAACTGTCGCTTCTTATTCTAACGAGTTTTTGAGTTGGCACATTTAATGGTCAAATCTTCAATCTAGAAATTATCTTGGAGATTAAAAATGGTGAATAATGTTACAACTAATTTATTGAAACTATCATTGATAAAATCATTCATAATCATCAATTTACTATAAATAAAGGAGAATAAATAATATTCATTCATAAGAGCATAAATCATTTATAAAATGAATTTAAATAATAAATTATAATAAATGAATTGATAAAAAGGAGTAAAAATGGATGAAATAAGTGTTACAAAGTGGTCGTATTCACGGCCCAACGCACCCCCACACCGAATATATTGCATGTCCTCATGCAACAAAAAACTGAATATATTGCATGTCCTCATGCAACCCAAAGACAAAACCTATGTGTTAACCAAGCAATAAAAAATTTGCTCATCTCAGCTCATGAAATGGATAGAACAAAATGAATTCTTCCTTAATTAATGAATATTAAATTTTAGCAATATTGATAAAGGCATAGCAATGAAGTTGTAGCAAAATATGATATAAGTGACAACAACCTTCATTAACCATTTTCCCAAAAACTACAAACCAAATTTTGTTGAAATTTTGCAAGTAGATTTTTACTATAGTAATGCTTCTATGAACCAAAAATTAGATCATTTTGATGCATGGATCATAAGATATAAATAAAATGGTTGTAGGTTATAGTGCATGATCTTCGAAATATTACGAACTAATATAACTTGAAATTGTCTGGGTTTGTGTATTTTAATGATACATCTGTATTTTCCAGAAATCACAAGAATTGAGTTCATAGTTTTAAAAATATTATGGAAATCAATTTCTACACTGTATAAAAATGAAATTGTATGCCTTAAATGAGGAAGAAAGTAGAAAACATCCATCATGCGTAGGAATTCCTCCCCCTCTCCGAAGAATTAGCATGCCCTCATGCAATGCTAGAAAACAAATAGAGGTGGTTGCTACCAGTTTTTGAATTTTATGCTTGGTGTAAACCAACATGGAATAAGGGAGGTGTTGAGAATGAAGAAGAATAGAAATGGATGATAAAGAATATGAAGGACATGGTCATAAGAAAGAAATGAATGAAAGTGACACTCCCCCAAACCGAAAGATGATATGTCGTTGAAAAAATGTGAAGTGGTAAAAATGTGAAATGAAGGATGATAAATGATGGTCAAAATGGATTTTCATGAAATTCTCCTAAATTTGTAATAAATCAGAAAATTATGCTAGTTTACCTCAAGTCTTACCTCCAAAAGAAAAATGTGGAATGGCATATATATACTGGCATTTGTTGAAGCTGATGTAGGCGAAATTGGTGCTGAAAGTGATACAAGGTTCGCAAGTGGCTCAAGCCTCTTCTGTTAGTTGCAATAGTGTGGCCATGTGGTGAATAGAGTTTCCTCCCATACTTGTTGTTCTCCTGTAAACAAACCACTATTTTGCATACAATGTTCTTGAATCCATAGTGTTAGTTTTGAATAGCAACCGATAAGATGCATGCAAAAATTTCAATCAGAAAAACTTTTGTATACATGCAATACTGATATGTTCTCAAATCAACAAGTTATGGCAAAGTGCAGTAACCATATCGCATGCTATCCCATAATGCATACATTCCCCCCTCCAATTGGAAAAGGGATTCCATGACCATAAAGCATATGAAAGGTGTTGTGCTGACGACAAGGCAAGGGAATGAACAATACAACAATAAATGATGCAAAGTACACATATCAATGATAGGACAGTGAGAGTTATGGTTATAATGAGATTAGAGTGTATAAAGATAGTTATGAATAAGAGATAGGACGCTTTGGATTGATGATAAGTTATGAAAAAAAAGAACGACAATATGCCAAAAAGATGCTTTACTGACAGTATTCTAGCTGAAAAATGATGTGATTGATCAAAAAACAATTTATCATGCGTAAAGGTTCAAAATAGGGAAAAAAATTAAGGAAATAACTTCTCCGATAAAAAAAAAAAATAAGAAAAGGGTATTATAATGATAATTGAAGATAAAATAAAACTTCAATACCATAAGCAGAGCCTCTGCTACCAACAGGCGTCCATAGCCTCGACAGGGTTTCTTTTTAACCCATATGAGCCAGGATCCTCAATTTATAAATGGAGAATTCCAGTGCTGTTCTACAGAAGAGATCAGTGTACTAGCATGGTAACCAGATAACCACACTGCCATTCACTAGGAGGTAGAAAAAGTGATTCAGGCCGGCTCGTGACGAGACCTACTATTCCAAGGATAATTTGGCTATCTAATGGATCATAACGCTCGTGTGGTGGCGATAATGGGAATGTTACTTTGTTACAGCCTTATGAACATGGTAAGCTGGCTCGTAATGAGACCCCCTATCCTCCATCTGCGAACAAAATTTTGTTGTTATTACACATTTTTATGATAAAAAGAGGGAGGCTTAGTACTTCTTAAGAGTAGGGATGGTGGAAGAAGTTGAACATGTCAATAGAAAAAAATATACCCATAATCTCATTTATTACAGACAGAGAAGATTATAACCAGGAAGGGTGGAACCAGCATGGTATTAAGATCATCAATCAATATCATGTTCAACAAAAAACAATGCAGTAAAGTAGTATATAAATAATTGTGTCCTTTTTTAAAAGAATCTATCATCAAGGAGCTGTCCTGTTAAATATCATAACGTGAATGATAATAACTCACTTCAAAAGAATCCATAATTTTTGCCCTCATAAAAGTAGTGTACTTCATGCCATGAAAGAGAATCAGGGAAATGTGGTTTTGATGAACTAGGAATAATCCCACAAGAGGAAGGAAGGGTTGCTCTCGAAAATAATGCCAAAGTGTTGCTTCTTTGAAGGAACAGCAAAAACACTAAAAAAAGTGTTGTTCATTGTAGGGAACAACAAAGGAAATGCACACCAAAAAGAAAAAATACACAAAAAAATGTGAAAATGCAAGTGTCGTTCCTTTGGAAAAGGGAATAGCAAAAACACTCAAAAAAAGTGTTGTTCCTTGTAGGGAACAACAAAGGAAATGCACACCAAAAAGCAAAAATACACACAAAAAAGTGTGAAAATACAAATGTCGTTCCTTTGGAGAAAGGAACAGCAAAAACTAAAAGTGTTGTACCTTTAGAAAAGGAATAGCAAAAACGCAAGTGTCGTTCCTTTGGAAAAGGAACAGCAAAAATCAAAAGTGTCGTTCCTTTGGAAAAGTAATAGCAAAAATGCAAGTTTCGTTCCTTTGGAAAAAGAACAGCAAAAATGAAAAGTGTCGTTCCTTTGGAAAAGGAACAACAAAAACAAAAAGTGTTGTTCCTTTGGAAAAGGAACAACAAAAAACGCAAGTGCCATTCCTTTGGAAAAGGAACAGCAAAAATGAAAAGTGTCATTCCTTTGGAAAAGGAATAGAAAAAACGCAAGTGTCGGTCCTTTGGAAAATGAACAAAAAAAACGCAAGTGCCAGCAAAAATGAAAAGTGTTGAAGTGTTGCTCCTTTCGAAAAGGAACAACAAAACGTGAAAGTGCAGAAGTGTTGTTTCATTCGAAAAGGAACAGCAAAACATGAAAGTGCAGAGGTGCTATTCCATTCGAAAAGGAACAGTAAAACATGAAAGTGCAGAAGTGTTGTTCCATTTGGAAAGGAACAACAAAACGTGAAAGTGCATAAGTGTTGTTCCATTCGAAAAGGAACAACAAAACGTGAAAGTGCAGAAGTGTTGTTCCATTTTGAAAAGGAACAGCAAAACATGCTGCTTCATTTTGAAAAGGAATAGCAAAACATGCTGCTTCATTTTGAAAAGGAACAGCAAAACGTGAAAGTGCAGAAGTGTTGTTCCATTTCGAAAAAGAACAGCAAAATGTGTTGTTCTATTTCGAAAAGGACAGTGAAACGTGTTGTTCTATTTCGAAAAGGAACAACAAAACATGAAAAAGGAACAACAAAATGGACAATCATAAAATGCAAACATGCAAAAAAACAAATTAGTTGTTCACGGCATTAACGCTGAAGATATGTTACAATTTGAATGAAGCAACACATGAAACACAAAATATAAGAGAAATCAGAAAAGAAACAACATTTTATTTAAAAAACTGTATGTAAATAAGTAAATTAAGTTACAACAACTATGATATTATGTAAAAAAAAAATTGATCTCTTTGAAAAATGTTTTGGCAGCAGTGATAAGACATGAACCTTCAAATGAAAATCAATTCTTCATTTCTTCTATTATGAATTCGTTGGGTAATGAGTTAGATGAAATTCCTTTTTTCATAAAATTTCTTTCAAAAATCACTTGTCCATAAATTGACCTTCTTTATTTTCCTAAGACCTGCAAAAATCGAGTATCTACTTGCAATAAAACATTAAATCATGGAGAAAGAGAGGTGCACAGGCTTCCCTAATCCAAGAATTATGAAAAAAACTAACAAGTAATTACTCTGTAGAACAAATCCACGGAGAAAATAACAAAGTAAAATTTATCTGTCACTTGCGGGAGAGCAGTGGCCAATCATGCTAACCTGCAGTGTTTTAACCACAATTTCTTTGTTTTTCATCCAAATTGAGTGATTCCAAAGCGAAATGAGAGATAATTCAAAGTTTTATCTCCAGTAGAAACAGGTTTTAAAGATTCAATGATATGATATGTCAATTTTAGTTAGAACAACCTGCATAATAGAGTCATTTTCGATTACCTGGCTTAGACTAATAGTTGATATTTCAATCATAACGTTTTCTTTTGATGTCAGATTCGAATGATTCAAATTGGAAATTAAATTAGATTCATTTATTTATCTCTAATAGAAACAGGTTTTGAAGAGAAGAATAATTTTTAGGTCAAATACTGTAAATAACAGCCGGAGAGACAGAGTTTTAAGAGTGCTGATTTACGATAGATAGCCAGTATTGCGATTGTAACATCCCCATACGATATCAAAAATGATTTATTCCAATTGAATTGTAAACTATATTCATAGGGGAATTGACCATAGAAATGGTTTTGAAAAATTAATTCATTTAGGCCTCCAAAAACTTACTGTCCCAACTCTGTTCCTAAGTTGCTCGCTATACATTCGGTCAATGTTTTGGTTCTAAATTTTTCGTTTCAAATCCAAATTGAGTGATTCAAATTGGGTTGGAAATTATACACCAAGGGCTACTTAGGATAGAAATAGGTTTAAAAAATATTACATTTTGGGCCCTCAAAACATGACTATCCCGACTGTTTTTCCAAAAATTTCATCAAGCCCGCAAGCCAAAAAATGATATTCAAGCATTTTTTCCAAATTGGTGATAAAAATGAGAATGAGTATTTGTAGAACTATTATTTATATTATAAATCATCTAAATACAAAAATGAGCTAAAACATTATCACCGATGTTGATTTCCATAGCATGTTGTAACAAAAAATAACTAGTTTTATAAAAAAAACAAAATGCATTTATTTATTCACTTATTTATTTTATTTTTGACACTAACCTATTTTGATTTGAAAAATGAATATGACTACGTATATGAGTACTTCCAGTGGAGCCATCTTCGAAATAAGGCCTCATGTATGCACATACCCAAATTTGAAAAATGCATGTTAATGAATATTAGGGTATGAGAAGCCAACTTCCCTTGAAAAAATGTTGTCAAAAATTGTTGAAGTATGGAGTGATGCTGCAAACAAGTGATGGAGTGAAACCAATCTTCAATGTATCCGTTACTTTTTTGATTTCCCATAGCCATGATACCATGACGTTCTTGGGCTTTTAAAATGGTTTGTTGATGCATACTAAAAGAAACCTCATTTTCTTCCATAGCTTATACAATTTTTGAATTTGAAACATTCTGAATCTCATTGTAAGTTTTCTCTAATGGCGCATGTGAGATAGAATGGGTGGAAAGGGTGGGTAAATTTTGCAGTTCAACATTGTAAGCATGTTGTACTAGTTTATTGTGGTGAGGGTGTGGAATTAGTTGAGCAGGAAATTGTGTACAGAATGGAGCATTTTGATGATGTAGATGACTGGGTTGAGTGGATGATTTTGATATGCAAGTAGAATGTTGTGGAAGAGTTTGTGAAGAATATGAGAATATGTTTGTGTTACAAGATGAGGGAAAGTAGTCATGGCATCATAAGATGAACCATGCCAAACTTGTAGACAATATTGGTGGTTATATTGAAATTGACATGGCTGCCCTAACACATTAGTATTCCATAATGGATTATGCAAGTAAGAGA
>APFE031635157.1:36871-80210 GCA_000404065.3 Pinus taeda
TTCCTTACCTCTTTGATATGCTACTTCCATCCTAGATAAGGAAGAGTGAGTATCTATGGGATGCTCCTTTTGGTCATGAGTGAAAAACACTTCATCAAATTCTTGATTTTTATGAACTTGCAAAACAACCAATTTTGCATTTAGAGAGCTAACAAAATCAACTTTAAAATTTTCAAATAAAACCTTGATTTCAGCTCTTATGTCTCCTATTCTTGTAGCAGATTTGGAAAACAAAGAAAAACCCTCTCTAGGATTCTTACCAGCCTTGGAGATTCCTCTTGAATACCTTATGCACAATTCACAAACATCATCATATGACAACCGAAAAACATAACCTTTTCCTATAAGATTTAAGAGTTCTAAAATATTCATCTTTGATTCCTTTAAGAAGGAGTGTTTTTAAGATCTCTTTCTCCAAATGCTTATATTTTGATTTTTGAAGGTTGTATTGAAATCGATCTACATAGTCCTCCAAACTTTCATCTTCCCCTTGTATCATAGCAAAAATATCTTCATTGGCCTTGCAATAGTCTTGGTACTTCTTCAAGAATATGTTCTTCATGTCCTCCCATGATTGGATGCAATTCCCACCTAGGCTCATGAACCATTGGAGAGTTTCTCCTTTTAGAGTAAGAGGAAACACTTTCAATCTTTGATCGTTAGTGTAATAATCATATCCTCTACAAAGTATTTCAAACTCAAACAAAAATGTATGTGGATCTTCATTTGCTAAACCATGAAAATTTGGTAAAGATGGGGGAATTATGTGCATTTGTGTCACTCCTCCTAGATCTTTGATAGGAAATTCAAAAGTAGAAACATGAGCCATTTCTTACCATAATAGAAGATGTTCTTCATGTGCTTCTTCGAAGCTCCTTCTTTAAATGTTCATGTCAATTAGTTAGTGAAATGGGTGGTGCTTACATCAACACTTGAGTGAAATAATGTGATTCATTTTTCAAAATTTCTATTTTTTCCCTAATCATTCACATAGAAATTCAAACATTTATTTCTACCCTAAGTCCTTTAACAATTCTGTTGGAAAGCGGGTGGAGGAGCAGGGCTTTTACATGCTCCTGTACGCAGGTTCTTACCTTCCGTTTTTAATACCCAATTATTTCCTAACGGGCACTCATCAGATGCACACTACTCTTTAAAAAATGGCTACACTATCCCCAGCAGTGACGCCAAAATGTCGAACGATAAAAGGGTGTATTTTTAACTCCTAATTACCTTCACGTTAATTGTCAACCTAGGGACGACTTTTTGTTTCAAGAGTGTACTCAGTCTGAGGCAGCTATTTACTCAAGAGTAATGTTTTGCAGTATAGTGCTTAAAATCCAAAAGTAAATGAAAGATGGAAATAAAATCTATTTATAACTAAAAGAAACTTATCACTCTGAAACATAAATCATTCACTCAAAAAACTACAACAATTTCTCAGTCAAGGATGTAGTAGCAATAACTCATTCCTTGTTTAACTGATATAAATTAAATCAAACATAAACAAGATCCATAATCTGAGAACTTAGGCAACGATAGCCAATGTCCTTTATAGTTGTTGATCTTACAATCCATACTAAAGCAATAAACCGAAAATGATAAATCCATAATGCTGCTAATAGAAATGGAATAAACACACTTGCTGCAATAACATTTAAAAGGCAAAAAAAAAATCCTTGCATGAAAGAGATAACAGGAAAAACTAAATTAACAGTAATCTATAATGAACGACAAAGTTATATAGCCATAATGAATAGAAAACTGTTAAATTACTAGAGTGATCAGTGCAACTCTGTAGATGAAATGAACAACACAATAACATGCTTGTGAAAAGCAGTGATCTCTGTTAAGAAAGAAATGAGAAGCAACACAATTTAGATACAGTATATAAAATAGATCAATTCATTGAATCTAGCAATACAAAACAATAAAGTAATATGATTATGATAAATATAAATGAAACCAAACCATCACACGATAGAAATTGTAAAGGTGTGATACACAGCAGCAACGTACTCCACTAGACGTTGGGGCCTTAGCCACCATCGAATGTTGCTGGGCTACTTCAGATGAGAAGAATGAACCACAACTCCCAATTCATATATTAATCATCAAATTGTGAAATCGTTACAACAACAAAAGCTTGAGCATTACAATGGTAATACAACAATCTCCTTTTCCTCCTATTCTATCCCATCATGAATAATCCATCATTATTCTTGAAGCTTCAATTTTGAATCCTCAATTCTCCATCATTTTTCCATCCCTATCTCTGATCTTTGTTTTCAGTTAAATAGAGAGAGATCAAAGAGCAGTTACAATAGAGATAATTACAACATGATTTCTATTACAAAATTGGATTGTTTCCAACCAATTGATCAACAAGAAAATATATTTCCATCTATCTTTCAACAAGAGAAAGGCGAATTTGGCTTTGCAGTTGAGATTTGGAGGACGGCCGCAACAACAAATCTGAGACAATCATGCTCAAATAACCCTGTGTTTCTCTCAATACAAGCCGAATTTGGGCAAACCGTTCTTTAAAAAAGTTAATTGGGTCCGTTTTGGACAAAACCCATGTTCTAGATTTCCAAATTCTTCTTCATTTTCTCAGAATCTCAACCGCAAAATTGTCACTTCTTATTCCAGTGAATTTCTGAGTTGGCACATTTAATGGTCAAATCTTCAATCTAGAAATTATCTTGGAGGTTAAAAATGGTGAATAATGTTACAACTAATTTATTGAAACTATCATTGATAAAATCATTCATAATCATCAATTTATTAGAAATAAAGGAGAATAAATAATATTCATTCATAAGAGCATAAATCATCTATAAAATGGATTTAAATAATAAATTATAATAAATGACTTCATAAAGAAGAGTAAAAATGGATGAAATAAGTGTTACAAAGTGGTTGTATTCATAGCCCAACACAAGTCCCAACTCCTAGTTTGTTACCATTAGAATAAGAAGTAAGGGAAACATAGAACAACCATCCAATTAACTTATGCTTGGCTGATTCCATCCCACTGCGTGTCAAAACCATAGAATTTGGCCCAAAGAAAGCCTTGAAAATTAATCCATCTCTTTCTGCTCTCGAAGAGGAAAATCTATGCAACATGTTAAAAGAAAACCTAGAAGCCTTCACTTGGAGTTACAAGGAAATGAAGGGAGTACAACACTCAGTGTGTACTCACCACATGTACATCAAAGAAGGTTGCAAGCTAGTCCAACAACCACAAAGGAGAATTAATCCAGCTCTTAAAGATATAGTCAAAGAATAACTTCAAAAACTGCTAGATGCAGGATTCATTTACCCTATCTTCAACAGTGAGTGGGTCTCCCCTTTAGTGTTAGTTCCCAAGAAAAATGGTAAGTGTAGGATTTTTGTCTATTACAGGGAGTTGAACAAAGCCACAAAGAAGGATCATTTTCCCCTATCCTTCACTGACCAAGTGTTAGACAGCCTAGTAGCGAAAAAAGATTTTTTCTTTCCTAGATGGATTCAGTGGGTACAACAAAATCCAAATCTACCCAGCAGACCAGGATAAGACCACATTCACCTATACTTGGGGTACTTTTTCCTATAGGGTCCTTCCTTTTGGCCTATGCAATGCTCCTACCACTTTCTAGAGAGCAGTCTCGAGTATTTTCACCGAATTAGTACATGATGCGTGGAAATTTATATGGTGACTTTACACCTTATGGCTACAATTTTCAAGAAGCCCTGACTAACCTAGGAAAAGTACTGCACAAGTGCATTGAAATAAACCTTACTTTTAGTCCTTAAAAATGTGAATTCTTAATGATTGAAGGGACCGTGCTAGGTCATTCAATATCTCAGCAAGGATTGCATGTGGACCTAAACAAAATAGCCATCATCCAAAGGGTCCCACCTCCAAAAAGAAAAGAGATGTCAGGAGTTTCTTATGGTTAGCTGGATACTACCGAAGGTTCATAAAGGACTTCAACAAGTTGACCTCTCCTTTATTTGGGTTTTTGGCCAAATATTCTGAGTTTATATGGTCAAAAACCTACCAAGAGGCCTTATACATTCTAAAGGGTAAGTTAACCACTTCACCAATTCTCTGAGGCCCAAAATAGGCCCCTCCCTTTCATATTCATGTTGATACCTCACACAAAGCCATAGGAGTAGCCTTAGGTCAGGTAGAGGAAAAACTGCCTTATGTCATCTATTTTATTAGTAAGAACTTGTCATATACTATGACTGAAAAGGAACTCCTGGTTTTTGTGTATTCATTAAAAAAATTTAGGCATTACATTATAGGCTATCAAACATTTGTTCATACTAACCATGTTGCAATCAAATATTTAATGAACAAAGCAGATGTGAATGCTCGAATTATAAGATGGTTGATTTTATTACAGCAGTTTGATCTAACCATTATTGATAAGCCTTGAAAGGAAAATGTGGCAGAGTTTTTATCTAGGGTTAATCTGCCTGTAGGTGAAGAAGGAATGGTGGATGACCAGTTACCAGACAAGCGCTTGTTTTCTATTTCAGTTCTCTTTCCATGGTTTGATGATATAACAAACTATTTGGTATCATCACAGTTCCCACCAAACTTTCCCTCCAAAGAAAAGAGAAAGATAGTCAGGAAAAGCACCCCCTTCACCTGGATTGGAGGCAATCTTTTCAAACTTGGCCCAAATCAAATCTTGAGAAGGTGTGTAAGGGAAGAGGAAGTTTTTGACATCCTTCTGACTTGTCATGATGGGCCTTGTGGAGGTCACTTTGTAGCAAGGAGGACAACATTCAAAGTGTTACAAGTAGGCTATTATTGGCCCACTCTCCATCAGGATGTGAAAAAATACACTATTCAGTGTGATCAGTGTGAGACGATGGGAAAGCCTACTCCAAGAGATGAAATTCCCATATAGCCTCAAGTGAATTTCAAACCATTTGACAATTGGGGCATGGACTTCATTGGTCCTTTCAACCCTCCTTCAAAGCAAAAAAATAAATTATTGTGTGCACTGATTATTTGACTAAGTGGGCAGAAACCAAGGAAATTAAGGTAGCAAGCGAAGGGAAGGTGGCTGAGTTCCTAAGGGAGAATGTATTCTACAAATTTGGGTACCTGAGAGAGGTAGTCACAGACTAAGGCAACCAATTTACCTCCAACATGATTGAAGAACTACTCAACCATCACAAAATCAAGCATAGGACCTCCACTCCCTATCATCCATAAGCTAATGGGCAAGTGGAGGTGACCAACAGGGAACTGGAGGGCATCTTAACCAAGGTAGTGAGCAATAGTAGGAAGGATTGGGCAGAGAGACTAGTTGAGGCCACCTGGGCCTATAATACCACATGGAAGACCATCACTGGATTTTTGCCCTATGATATGGTCTATGGGAAAAAGGCCTTGTTGTCCATTGAGTTTGAATACAAAACATTGAGGATGGCAGCACAACTAGATGTGGACCTTGGTCATGCACAGAAAGAGAGATTATTCTAATTGAATGGGTTGGATGAATTCAGAATGCAGGCCCTCCTACATACAAATATAGTTTAGCTTCAGAGAAATATCTTTCATGATAAACATATTAAGGAGAAGCAATTTCAGGAGGGAAATTGGCCATTTTTATATGATTCTAGGTATAAATACTTCAAGGGAAAGCTAAGGACAAGATGGATCGGACCTTATGTTGTGGAAAGATGCCATGATAATGATTCAATGCAAATCAAAACAATACATGAAGAAGCCATTCCATTGTTTGTTAATGGGCACCGATTGAAAATGTACAAGAGACCTTTATGAAAACAAGCGTTCATTGACAATATCAATAAAACAGTGATGATGGTGGAGCAAGGTTCAGTTCCTCCCTCATCAAGTCACTGAAAAATAAAAAGAATAAGGACTCAAGTGAAAACGTCCATGAGGTGCTTGAGTCCCATTTTTTGGTTGAAAACCTTGTGAGGCAGCCCAATGATGAAAAAAAAATAGAAAAAATAATAAGAAGATCCCTAGATGAAAACCTCCCTTGAGGTGCCTAGGGAAAACAACTAGGGTGAAAACCTCTCTGAGGTAGCCTAGTTGATTTTCAAAAAGAGAGAGAGAGAGAGAGAGAAAAGATAAAATTGTTATTTGCAGGTGGGTGAGAAAGACAGTCAAGGAGAAAAAAGGGATCCAAAGGGAAGCCTTCCTCACACATATTCATCTCCCCCACTCCTCACCATGCATCCCTCCATCATTTCTATCATTTTTCCACTACATTTATTCGATTTAGGTGAAGACTGTGTTTTCTACATGATCCCCCATATTCCTATAGGATCCCCTAAAAACTTATAGGATGATCCTGTAGGAATTACAGTGGCCTAGAAAACCTATAGGAAGAAATATGAGGGCACATGGTAGGTTTTTTGGGTCTCTAAAATTCATCCTAGGCATGATATAACACCTCAAATCATCCACCATTATCATCCCTACACTCGCCATTCAAAACAAAAAAATATCAGTTTCAACATTTCTGCCAGTCATATAAAAAAAGAGAAAAAAGAAAATTAGAGAGGAGTAAGAGAATTACCTAAGTGTCCTTTGCTCTACACACACACATAGTCCCTTTGTCCATTCATTGCACCATCATCACAGCCCTAGCTAGCAACATGATTAAAGAATTCTGAGGGAGAAGTGGCTACAAAACATCCTATAGGAAATCCTGTAGCAGCCTATCCCATAGAATGCCAATCAATAGCTACAACTATTCACTAGGATGATCTAGGAGCTCAAAAATAGTAGCAAGCATCAGATCTTCAGTCATAGGTACCTACAAAAGCCAAGAAACCATTAACAGATAGTAAGAGGAGGAAGGAGAATGGCATGATGCAAATAAACAATGCAGCACCTCTAATCTTCGACAACTGCAGCATGGCATCAAAACCACAGGTAAGTATCCCACTCACTTACTCATATGCATCATTTAATCAAAAGTTGTAAGGGTTACGAGATATTTGGTTTATAAGTGAAAAGTTAGCTAGTTAACTTGGCCACCTTCGTTCAGTCAACACATGAAAAATCGGGTGCCCTCTCACACATGGCTGTAGTCAACTCAGTGACAGAGGAGGAGTAGGACAAGAAGTGGTTAACTATGGATCTACAAGGTGGGAGTTGATTACGAGGAGTGGGAAATGATGAGGTGGTAGTGGGGACCAATGGTACAAAAATGGAAATGTACCTCTGTTTCCAACACACCACCTCACCTTGAAACACCATAAAGGGAAATAAAACATCATTTGCATGCATTCATGCATTGCACCTCCTCAAAACTCCCTCACTCAAGTCACTTTCAGAACTCTAGCCACCCATTGGAAGCAAACATCCATCATTCTACAAAGGAATTCCTATAGGATCATGCATAAGAATTCCTATAGGATACAATCTACAGGATAGGAAAAAAAGAGTTCAAGAGGGGATATCGCGAGAATTGTCCACTACCACCATTCGAAAGAGGTAGGATCTAAAATTACATCCCGATTTACAAGAAAATGAACCAGAAATACTCCAAAATCTAGTGAATTTAGAAACTGTGAGGGGTGAATTTCATACACAATCAACTCTGTTTTCCTCCTGAATTAAAAATAAAAATAAAAATAAAAAATGCCAACCCTCTCATTTTCTCCTCAAGCCTCACAAAAAAGGTGATAGGAGGGTTTAATGCGAGAGAGCCCACAAACACTGTGAGGATACAAAATAAACCCCAGGTGCTTGAAATCATTACAAGACACAACTAGATGGGGTTTTTCGAAATATTCACAGGGTATGATGATGAGGTGGCTCAATAATTTGCTAACTCCTTCACTCGACACAAGAAAATCCATGCCACTATTTTAGTTAGAGGCCTCTCTATAGATCTCACCCAAGATCTCATCAATAGGTTCATCACACTTCCCCTAGGAATTCCATGGAGAAAAGAATACAAAGGAGACAGTCAGGTGGCAAAAAGGAAATTCTTTTTAGAAGGTGAATACCCCACAAAGGATAAAATGGAGTAAGAAGGGATAGTCTGCCATACCCATGGAGTGAGGTAGGCTACCAACTCATTAAATATACCTCATGTGAGGGTATATATAGTGTTGTTTATGGCTACCATTTCAGGATCCTTGAAGAATTAAGATTTTGGGTGGAAACACCAGTTCACCAAAGACTCAACATACCCTATTTCTTGATACAATCACTCATAGACTCCAATAGCAAAGTAAAATAAGGGAATTCCCAACAATTGGCTCACCATGGGTTGATTAGGATCTTTATTGAGGATTCCCTCCAAAATGTCAATATCCCTATAACATGGTCAATGTTCAGAGACTTGCCAGCAATGGATGACATCAAAAGCATCACTTATGATGTTAGTCCTTTTGTCAGTGAGGAGGAGGCAAAACAGGAAGAAGAAGATACAGAGCTAGATAGGGATGAGATGGATGAAGAAGAAGCTAACACAGAGGAACATGATGATGAAGAAGAAGAAGAAGAGGGAGAAGGGAAGGAGGATGATGATGATGAAACAAAGGAGGAATCCAAGGAAGGAACTAATGGAGATGAGGAAGAAGAGCAAGAGGAAGAAGACAAGAAAAACAGAGAGAAAGAAGGCATTGAAACAGAAGGGAAAGAAAACAAGAAGAGTCACCTAGGGTGTCTCCAGAGGCCACTGAGAGGGAGGCAACAACTACCCTTACTTCTCTCATCACCCTAATCAAGAAAAAAGGAAAACGAAGGAGGAAAACCCCCTATATTTTGAACAAGAAAGAGCACAAGAATCAAACAAGGGAAGCCACAAATATCAACAAAAATTCGTATTGAGATTGAAGATTCCCCTACTCAAAGAGACAAAATGCCTTTCCCTAAGTCACCAATCACATGTGTAAGGAGGTCTAATACTAAATCGACTTCTTCAAAGGGTAAGGCAATGCTATAGGATCCATAGCAAATCCTACAGGATCCAGAGCAAAACCTACAAGAAGAAAAAACAGTCTTACAAGATACCCTACTAAAACTACAGGAAGCACAAAAATTGGAAAGAAAGGTAAGGGAGGAGAAAGAAACAAAAGAAGAAGACCCAGAGATAAAGGAACCAAGCCCCCAACCTAACCTACACTCCTATTACCGTTTATTGAAGAAGGTAGGGTAATACCTCAAAAATTTTCCATCCCATTGTTTTTCGAACTTGAGAAGGAAAGGGCCAGAACCCACCAATGGATGCAAATCGACAAGTCAAAAGGGGTGGAATACATTGGGCACATGGAAGAGAAGCTCAAATAAATGGGCAAAGAGCTAAGTAGCTTAAGGGATAAAGAATAAATAATGAGAGATCAACTTGAGAAGGAAAATACATGGTTGAGGAGACAACTACATGAAAGGGATAACTAACTAGCATGTATGGCCAACCTCTCCTTGGAGGCCATCGACTGTAAGATGCCAGCTAAATCTTATGCTATTTACCTCAAAGAACAATGGATGCAGTTTTAGATTAAAACACTAGGGCAAAGGGGCACCATGCCATTTCAGAACTACATTCAGTTTATTGATCCTTGTGATCAAAGTACACTAGAGGATACAGCTAACATGGTTGAGTTTTATTTGCACAACATGGCACTCATAGACATGAATGTTTGGGATCTTGATGCCAAGTTAGGAGATCTACAATTAATGGCTTTGGCATCATGGATGAACCATGAGGAGTCAAGGGCTGCAAAGATGAAAATAATATTGGCCAGAGAGCAAAATTAACCTCTTTTCATCAGAACTGAACAATCAAATCCCATGGCCCTAATCAACACCCATAATTTGATTGCAAATGACCCTCAACTGGCACCTAGACATCTTACTGCCCAAGAGAAAGCAATTTCACATTTTGAGGATATTTTTAGGCTGCTAGGAGATGATAGTATACATGCCTTCCTAAGAAGATGGAACGCACTGCCACACATCTAGAAGATCAAAGAATATCACTCCCCTCAAAGGTTGAGAGAGGGACTCAACATGAAACCTATGTATAAGAAATCAATGCAAAGGTTGAAGGTAAATTGGATAGGCCTAAAACTCATTCCACAACTACTCCTAGGGATGATAGAAGGGAGGAAACAAGAGGAAGAAAAGAGGCAGTGGGAATAGGTAGAAAATAAAGCAGGCTTCTATGAACAAGAAGAAGAAACCACATCAAAGGCATGGGATGTCAGAGAGGCTATTAGAGCCATGAAGGACATGGACATTGACTAAGTTGCTCAGAGGATGAGCAACACTTTCAGTAGGGGGTGATGATCAACCTCATCATTTGGTAATTATATGGGCCTTAATTCACCTCCCAGCTTATTCAAACCAAATATTATCATAACTTATTGCATACTTTTGATTATGTTTTGTTTATGAGATGAGTTAGAGTTGGATATTTTGCGTTATGGTCTAATGTGCATTTAATGCAGGATTAAAGGATAAAAGCAAGGAATTTTGGAAAAGTCCTTGGTCAAAACTCAAATGGGACAAGGGAGAGGAATTATAGGAGGTAAATCCTCCTCATTTACTACCCCTCCATTCGAATATCCCTCCATCAGCTCGGAGTGCAAATAGCCAAATCATAAGGACTAGAATGAAGTCGAGCAAGTGAAAGAAAAAGCACCCGTTTATCTCAATTTTGGGAGTCGAGCTTCCCTAATTTTAACAAATTATTTGGATACTTCAGATGTATAAGTAGAGAGGCCTAGGACCTCAGTAGGATTCAGATTTTTTATTGTAAAACTCTACTCTATTTTTTAGCTGCAAGACTTTTGACAGTTTGTTGTGTAATCCATTGTTTTGATAATAAAAATGAGTTTTGTTTTGAGCCAGCACTGAGTTAACTCAGAGGGCTAAAGCTCTTGGGTTAGCTCCCAACCCTAGTAACCAAGACTTCTCTTTATTGTACATGTATGTTAGCATGGATTCATAGTTTAACTGTTCATTTTCTTAAGCAGATGCATTTCCATTACAACAATATAGATTAGATTGGTTGTTTATTAGTTTTCTTCCATTTGTGCCTTCTTTCAATTAGTAGGTTAGCAAGGAGAAAAAGGATCACCATAAGGTTGTCAGTAGGTGTCTCAGACTCACTTCCTCCCTTTGGGACCAGGAACTTGAGGAAGAGACCCTTCAACAACCCTAAAAACACAAATTTCTAGTTCTTGCATGAGTTTTGGAGTTTGTTGTCTTGATTCAGCATTTGGTTCATTTCATTGTCATATTTTTCCATTACTCCATTTCTACAATAAGATCTCACTTATGCTTTCATTCCCTTTATCACTCTCTTCATGCATAATATAGGCAATTGATTCATGCTTTTCTAGTTTATGAAAATGTATCTTGTTGAATAGTTCTTGGGAAACGCATATGTTTTAAGCACAACAGGTACTTCAGGAGGAGACCTAGACTTCATCACCAAAAATTAGTTTCCACTTCATCCACCCTAACCATCTCTTGTCTACCATCACCCTCACTAATTTTTGTCATTTTTCATTGAAGTTCCCATAGATATATTGAGTGAATCTAGCCATCTCTAATCTTGGATATTGACTCCTGAGTATTCCTAGACCTTTTAACACTCCATACCACTCATTACATGCCTTTTCCAAGATTCCCAATAGCTACAACACCTCACAATTATCTCTCGGTCATATCCTGCAGGTTTTCTGTAATTCCTACAGGATCATCCTATAGGTTTCTAGTACATCTTGTAGGTTTTCCTGGAACAACCTATTTTGAGGCTGAATTGTTGGGGAACCTCTAGAAAGTCACAAAGAGTGTCCTAGGACCCTTCCACACCATCCAACCACTCCATAAGCCTTTTATCCATCGTCAATCATCTTCCATCCACCTGACACATCCACAAGAACAATTAATTTGCATGCTTGATTTTGCCTAAAAAACAAAAAAAAATTGAAAACATATTTAGTTTAGTTTTCTTACTTACACATTAGTATGGTTTGATTCTCTTTAATTCTGTAGCTTAGATAGCAGCATTAGGTTAGTGTTGATTTCACAATTATGGTTAGCATAGTTGTTTAAATGGTTAATTAGGATATGGTGTGATTTAGCATTACATATTGTTTTCTTCATTACTGTAGTAGAGTAGCTCTCTTAGAATAGATTTGCTCTTCTTCCATCAAAGAATCAATATTCTTCTGACTCTATAGAAGTCTAGCTTGGAACCCCTGGGGTGTCTCATCAGATGAACAATGACAACAGGTAGGACCTTCACTTTTACTTGTGCATATAGCACTGTCACCTCCAAGTTTGTACGAACCCCGAGTTGATAAGTAAAGCTGGTAGCCCAGAAGTTGTAGCAACCTTGCTGCAATACTAGCACTCATCAAATACCACAACGCAAACGCAAAATTATGTCCCTCTCCTTGTGTAATGTACCCAAGTTGTTTTGTGCCAATTATCTTCAACAAATTAAAAAATTACCTTTGACATTTTTCTACTAACAATTGTTGTACAAAATTTTCATCAAACACATGGAAGAACAACTTCAGTAAAATAACACTTTATGGAATCAAAGTTTCATCAAACATTTCATGAGCCAAACAAAGGAAATGTCAATAATAGATATCTGGAGAAAAACTAAACTTTTGTTGAAAAATGGTTTGCAAGGATTAAAATCAAAACTTAAGTGTTGAACTTAGAACTCACTCCATTTGATAACAGGAAACAATTATATTAATTTTTTTAACATTACAAGCATGTAAACTCACTTCAACACACTTTGAATTGACTTAGTGTCTTGAATAATAAATATTTTATTCAAGGAAAAATTATGCATGTGGAACAAGTATCTCAGCCTTCAATGGATAGTCTGCCACAACAGCGGTAATTTCTCCTGGAATAACTGATATGTTCAAGGAATGCATTTAGCCCAATGTGATTCCTCAAGCCTTAGAAAATTGCTCCTTTGGAAAAATGGAATTCAGCCCTTCTTCCTAACAATGATAATATTTTCTCATGGAGATAAAATCAACCTATATTTAAGAGAATTTAGCTACTATTCAAAATTGATATTGAAATCCTAAAGATGCGAGAACAAATATGTGTCTCCCTTGGAATAATATTCTTTAGAATTGTATCCCTTTTACTGGAGAATAAATTTATATGCTGGAGGAGAAATCGACCCTTTAATATAAGATAAGTTTATACCTTCTTTGGTCTCAAATTTAGCTTCAAGGAAATAGTAAATTTTCATATAATTTGACCCCTCGTTTCAGGATGCAAGAATTTGGAATACCCTCTTGATAATCTGCTTCCAAAATGAGTGAATGGCTAAGAAATACACAACTCGATCCCTATAATTCTCCTTGTACAAATGGACCCTTGGTATTTGGATAAACTCAACCTTGGTAATGATATATTAGGCCTCATAATTCGTCCCTCTTGTGAATTAAACTCATCCTCCTTGAAAAATCGACTCAATCTTAACAATAATCAAACTTGGCCTCAATTCTGGAAGATAATTCAATCTTCTTCAAGAGTAACATGGCCTAGATAAACCACCTTGCTAATGGGAGGTCACGGGATCAATTCTCCTTAATGCCCTTGGGTTTAGGTTCTAATAATAAATCAGAAAGATGTGACCCCTTTTGGTGGATCTGCTTGGATATTTCCTGATAAAACAAAAACACATCCTCTAAACAATTTACAAATTTCACTCTCTTAAAAATAACAATAATTCTCTTGGATGCTAAATTATTCCTACAACAAACTCAATTAGATCTTCAAAATAACTTCTAAAAAATAATCCAACTAGGGTTGAAATGTTGCCCACTAAAATTCAAGAGTCACTAGCTAGGATGGCAATGAGATCGACTTAAACTAGTGTGAGGATCTTGTTTGAAACCCTCAGTCTGAAACTCACTTGAGATTCTATTCAATGGAAATGAGAGATAATGAGACATAATGATGAGAGAATGAGCTCAACCTTTTTTTATAAGATTGCATTTATTTTTCTCCAAGCTTCCAGAATTCCTTTAATATTATTTTATTAATGAAGTCACTATTTCCTCTAACTGTTTCCCCCTTCCCTAATAAAAATAATTTTTCCCCTTCTTATTAATCATAATTTTCCCCTTTACTTAATATATAATAATATCAAAATTGGGCAAATTTCTTTTGGTCTCCTTGCTAATTTTCCTTCTCTCTAGCCTAAAGGAGATAATTAGGTGAGTCGAAATCATTGCTCCAAGCTCAAGAAATAGGGGAGGTTAATCCCAAGCAAAAATTTCTTTCCCTCAAGCAATTTGAGTCCAAAATGTTGCAATATCTATTCTCCCTCCTATGTAGCATTTTATGAAGGTATATCTTCCCACCATATAAGATATTCTCTAATAATTATGCTCCTTAGCATTTTTTTTCTTACCTCCATAATATCCTCGGGAATCAATACCAAGTGTCCCTCCTCATCCAAGGGATGTAGCTCAGATGAAGTAACAATTTGTTGTCCAACCATCTTCTTAAAGCATGACACATGGAATACATAGTGTATCTCACTTCCCTCTATAAGCTCCATCTCATAGGAAACTTCTCCAAATTAGTTGATATTGTATTAAGCCCCATAAACCATGGTTTAATTTTCTCAACACCCTTCTACTTAAAAAAATACTACTTGTACAGCTACAAGTGCAAGTACACCATGTCTCCCACTTAAAATCTTCTATCCATCTGATGTCAATCAACATATAAATTTTATCGGTTATGAGTTGTGTGAAGGTTATCCTTGAGTGCCATAAGGATATATTGGCACTCCTAAACCCAATCTCTAGCCATTAGAGCTTATCTATCTCCAAACACCATGTCTATAAAGGATAATGCATCATATCCATACAACGCTTGAAATGGTGACATCCAATCAACACATGGTATGAAGTGTTGTAGTAATACTCGCCCTAACATAGACACTTCACCCACACCCTATGTTTCCTTGATACATAATTCATCAAGTACCCCTAGAGTCATTTATTTACTATCTCCATCTATGCATCCATTTTTGATTTATAGGTCATACTAGGGGTGAGTTCTATGCCCACCAATCAGAATAACTCCTTCCAAAATCCCACAATAAATTTGCTCTCCCTATCACTAACAATAGCTTTGGGTAGACCATGTAGCCAAAAGAAATCCTGAAAGAATAAATATGTAACCTAGGATGTTGAGCAACTAGACGGGATTGCAAAGGAGTGTACTTAGTCGATCCACCACCACATATATGCAATCCTTTCCCTGTACTAATGTAAATCCCATGATGAAGTCCACAGAAATTCCCTCGCACTTGTATTTTGGAATAGGAAGTGGTTGCAACAAATCAGTTGGTTATGTATGCTCCTCCTTATTCTACTAAAAGATGCTACATTCATGGGTGTACCTAAAAACAACCTCCCCTAGTCCCTTCTAAGAGAACCTTGTCTGAACTGCCTAGTAGGCCTTAAGATAGCCTGAATGTCTTGCAAGTGGAGAATCATGTACTAACTTTATAACATTGTCCTTGAACTATGATTCTCGCACTATGTATACATTTTCCTTTTAATAGATGATATCTTGAACAACCTTGTATTTTCTATCATGTAACTTCCCATCCAAGATCTCAAATGTCATTGTATCCTTGGAATATTCAACCAATAGCTAGGACTTCCAATGTCGTAGGCCTCTTGGAAAGTGAATCTACAACCACATTGTTTTTCCCCTTGACATACTCGATCTCAAAATCATAATATTGAGCTTTTATCACCCATTTCTATTTTTTATCATTCAGTTCCTTCTGGTCCAAGAAAAAACCGAGGCTATTGTGATTAGTCTTAACCTTGAACCGATTCACCACTAGATATGGCTTGAACTTGGCCAATGAATGCATTATGGTGAGCATCTCTTTGTCATAGATGGAGTAAGTAAACTCTTAGTCCCTAAGATCCTTAATTTCTAAAGAAATAGGGTGGTCATTCAACACCAATATTGCTCCAATATCATCACCTGAAGCATCACACTACAACACAAATAGCTGAGAAAAATCAGTTAAAGCCAAAACAGGACACATCCTTATTACCTCCTTAAGTGGCATGAAATTCTTCTCTATGACATCCATCCACATAAAGGCTTATTTCTTGGTCAAATCTATAAGTGATGCTGCTAGTTGGGAAAACCACATGAAAAATTACCTATAGTCGGTGTAAAGGCCCAAGAACCCTCTAAACATTATCAATTTCTTGGGAGTAGGCCAATCAATGATAGCATAAATATTCACCTAATGCACTTCCACTCCTTCTACACCAATCATGTGCCCCAAATAATTCACTTTTGTCAAATCAAACTTACACTTGGATAGATTTGTGTAAGATTATTGTTCCTCCAATATCCTCAACACCTCCTCCAAGTGTTATGGATGTTCCTCCCAACTTTTGTTGTAAACCAAAATGTCATCAAAGAATACTAGCACATATTTTCACAACTACTTGTTGAACTCATGGTTCATACAAGATTAAAAGGTACTAGGTCCATTGTTAATCTAAAAAGGCATAAATAGAAACTCATAATGGTTGTAGTGACATCTCAAAGAATTTTTTAGAATATCATACTCTCTGACTCTAATCTGGTGGTAGCCTAAGATGAGATCAATCCTGGAAAAATATTTGGCCCCTTTCAATTCATCAATCCTAGGAATGGGGTATCAAATTTTTATGGCCTTCTTATTCAATGCCCTATAATTAATACACATCCTCAGGGACTTATCCTTATTTTTACTAGAACCATTGATGTGGAAAATGGGATAGAATTGGGGTGAATATGGCCTTGTGCAAGAAACTCTTGAATAGTCTTCTTAATCTCATATTTATATGCCCTATAGTGCATGTATGGAGTGGTGATGACTGCCTGGACCCCTTCCTCCAATTCAGTGATATGCTCAAAGCCCCTATTAGGTAACCTCCCTGGAAAAATACCTCCAAAACCCTTTTGATGTTTTTGCATTAAAATTTCAATGTATACTAGATGCTATTGATGTCGATTCGTTGACTTATTTTCTAATACTCTAATTTCCACTGCCCACTCATTGTCTCCATGCCAAAATATTGTCTACGTCATTTTTTTATGTCATTGTCTTAGGAGGATAGGTATGCTTGCCCCTTAACACTACCTTCTTGTCATCCTGCATAAAATCCATCTCCATATTCTTATAATCAATGTTGAAGAGGTAAATCCCCTCTATGGACAGAGGCGATCCCTACTAGCCCAGACCAGGTCTAACAACAATCATCAAGCGTTATAGCACAAGTTCCTAATTGCAATTTAACAGACCAGTGATGAAGGCCTACCTGGATTCCAACGCTATTGTTTGTAGGAGAGGTGGTGATCTTGTTCCTCTGCTCCAACAGATCACAATCCTCACGATCTCCATGAATGGACACCTGCACATAAAAGAAACAATACAAACACAAGCATAAAATCCAGTATATGCAACTATATGCCAGTCAGAAAATACATAACTCATCATCATCACAAATAATAACAAGAGTGGAACCATAACCAATAGTCGTTCATTAATAATCAATCAAAGGGGAGTACAACCAATGTTCTGACGTTGGATTCTCCTTTGGCGGGTAGTCAGCAGCACATGTCTCACAAAGCCTGTTGGGAATAAGGAAAAGCCTCTCTCTTTGGATCTTGGACAATAATCTCCTTGCTTGGATTTGGCCTTAAGGGAATCAAGAAGGCTCTTGCAGCATGAAGCTCTTGGGAATTTGCCAATTCTGAAACTCTGGAACTAGCTTGCAAAGGAAAATGGGCAAGCTTTTATAGATGGAGGAAGGGTAGTTGGGATCATAACCAATAATCATGGGATTGGCCATATCATCAAGGAAGCTTCCCTGAGAGGTGGCAAACCACTTCCTCTCTATGGAAACTCGTAGCCGAACCACCCAACTCAAGATAGATAGCAGTCCAGGAATTTGTCAGGATGAAACTTTTGCCATTTATTTGTTAAAAAACACCTCTTAATATGGCTGGCATGGGTACAACTCTATGACAAAGCGCCAATTGGCACACCCTCTTTGGAGGATTTTCCCCCTTGGCGCGAGGGATAAACTATGGGACCGCGTCAATGGAAAAAGAGCTATTTTTAGGGTTTTTCAGCAGGAGATGTCTTCAGGGCAAACAAAGCTCATGTTCAGAGGAATGAAATGCAAGTGTTTGTAGGCCATGTCACTTCTCATAGGTCCCAGAATGAGTCCTCCAAGATACGGGAGAGGGGTAGCAGGGACGGTGACAAATTGTTGTGTAACAGATGCCCCCTAAAGCATGAGGCCCGAGAGACAGAGAGGGGTGAAATGCTTTATGAGAACATGTCCAACCAAAAACATTGCCGCCGGAAAACCTGTGTGGAGAAGTACAATGGATATCTCAAATACATGATATATGTGGTATGGGTGCAACCATCCATAGCAGAGTACATAATAATCTAGATCCAAGGTATGGGCGCAACCATCCAGTGAGGATCGATAAATAGACTCAGGCATGGTCGCAGCCATCTATTGAATGAGTCATGTAACAATCATAATAATCCACAAAATCGCAGCCTGGATCCCAACAGACAAAATCCAGGGTCTTGCGCTCCATCTCGATCCGAACAAAGTACAAGTTCAAGCATGCGAATATAGGAGCCAAAGTCGAACATGCAAGAACATCGTCTGATTACCAGCCAATGATGAAAGATGTTAACAGACGCGAGAGGTACCACCAATAATGACAATGGCCCTCAAGGTACTACAGGTACAATCTATGGTGTGTGAATCAGTGAGATGGCATCGAACACCTGTAGAATCATTTGATCGGAGGCCAATGATGAAAACCTCACATCTAATGTGAAGAACCTGCCATTGAGGCATTCAGGCTCCAAGGCACCAGAAGGGAGTCTCTAGATCAACTTCCTGGATAATGAGCTGAAGTCGACAGGAAGTGACCTTGACCGAAGGTGGGCCATAGTATTTCCCACATCATCGACGTGAGACAAAGGAAGATAATGTTTTTGTGAATCAGGATTATATGAGTTATCAGAGGGAGGTTGATATTTTGCAGAGGTCAACTTCTCTTGAACATATCAGTGGCACAACAGTGGACTAGGCAGTATTTGACATCAATCAATCAGAGGTCATGGTGACAAGGCAAAGAGCAAATAAGAGGTCAAACAACATCACCAAAACCCACGGAGGCAAGTGAAAAACGAGATGAGATGTTCCCACCCTGACACGAATGCAGACAAGTGCCATGTTCAAGAGCAACATACTGCCAACACGAAAATGATTCTAGTTCCATTTTCCCCACCATTTTTGGCGAGTACCCCAATTATTTTTATTAACAATCTTGAAGGGGATAGCATATGCTTGTAAAACGTCATTTCAACGGAATCCAATGTCATCAAGTTTTAACGAGCCTGACAAAAGGAGAACTAAGCGTCTTTTCATGTTTAGAGAGCTTGAAAAGACAGTAGAAAAGAAAACTCTACGGTGGTCCTTTTTCATAAAGTTGTGTCTCTCGAGCCTAAAAAAGTATAAAGCAATACTCGAAAGAACCGCCCGACCATTACGATCGAGGAGTACTTTTCATGATTACTGACTTCGACCTGAAAAAGTAAAAAAGCGACCGAAATCATGTCATTTCATAATCGTTAATGAGCCTGAAACGACAAGGGCCCGATGATCTTTTCATCTTTACACAGTCAGAAAAGAGCTTAAAGACGACCACCTCTTATTTACGTTTAACGAGTCAAGAGGAATAACTCAGCAATCATTTCATATTTAGAGAGTCAGAAAAGAGCTAAAAGATGACTCCAGAATGACTTTTTCGTGTATTTACCGAGTCCGAAAAAGTATAAAATATAACTCGTTTCACCGTTTAAGTCACATAAAAGACCTGTTGCTACACAAAAAGCAAGTGTAAAACCCATTGTTGACAAAAAATATATTAAAATATTCAGAAAAATAACTTTCAAAACCTATTTTGAGTTCAAAAAGTTATAAATATGTCAAATGGTAAAAATAAAATTACTTTTTACTTTTTACCTCACTGAAGAGCAGCGGTGGTCCATTTGGTGTGTGAACTTCTGATGGCGATTGTGACAGATCCGTGCTACCATTCAGAGCTCTATCAGTTCCAGGTAAGAGGCGCTTCCTAGTACTCCATTTCAATCGATTTTTTGATCGTGTCCTTTTGCGTATTAGATTTCTATGGAAGGATTTAAAAATTTAGGTCCATGCCCATTGGCGCAGGTATCGGGCATGGATCTGTGCCAATGGGATATTATATGTCAAAGGCCCGCACCAATGAGCGTGACTGTTTTAGAAATAGTCGCGCCAACAACAGAACCTAAATTTCACCTTAAATTTCGGATTTATATTTGATCTGAATGTATCTTTTGGCCTACCAAATATCTAATCAAGGGTTCTTGACCATATGGATGCAGGAAACCGAGAAAAATGGTGATTGAATGGAAAGAGAGGGAGCATGAGAGAGAGGACGAATTAGCCATGGAAGATGAAGTTTGCATGGACGCCCTCAGGAATTGTGGGTTGAATAAATTCTTCCTGACACCTTATTTACGAGCTCAACCTGAGCTCTTACAGTACTTGATCAGCATTTGGGATGAGAATGAAAAAGTGTTCATACTGCGAGATCAAGTATTAGAATTGGAGGTTTATGACATCTACTTTATAACCAGATTGTCACGCAGAGGTCTGGTGCCCATACTAACAGGGAGCAGACCATATGGCTAGAAAATGGGCGAGGTGATGGCACAAGTGTGCCCGGGGGCACAATTCAGATCCGGGAGTGCGAAGGTATACATTTCTACCATTCGGTATCTAGCACTCAGGGTGGTGCTATTTACCATCGCGCGGGTTGCGGGGGTGTAGGCACCACACGAGACGACAAAAACTTAGCTCTTATTGGCCTCAATGTGTATGAATCCCACGATATTTGATTGGGCCACAACAGTGACAGCAAATATGAAGAGACAACTCACGAAATGCAAGCGAGGCAAACTGAAACAGTTTCGCTATGGCTCTATCCTAGTATCATTCATTCTGGAACGATTACCAACCTTTCAAGGCCAAGGGGCCATAGTAGCTGATCCAGTACCACGAGAGCCAAGAATGGCTCGCTGGGCAGCATTGATGCCCAGAGGAGGAGGGGGCCAACAGATGTCCTGGAGGCCGGAGTTTTTTGGGTGGCTACATCGTCAGTTGATCATAGTCGAAGACTGGCCATATGCAGGGACCGATTTCACTGGTGATCCAGATCTCCCACTGCCAGAGGGAGATGAGTGGGACGAAGAGCTGGGTATGATCTCTTTTTGATTTTATGTTTTATGATTTTTTTTGTTAATACATGTCCATTCTAACAACAGTTATATGTGTATGAAAATGTCGGCCCAGAAATACCAGCTGGTATGTCTCCCATTTCACGGAGAACTCAGCCCGTAGCTGACCCTCAGGTAGAGGGAGCCGAGGGAGGAGAGTTGATCTAGAACCTCGAGGGGATTGCTCAAGGGATTCTAGACTATGCTCGGCTGGCAGATGTCCCACTGGCATACCAGAGACAAACAGTGGGAGTGCCTAGTCGCCTCCACCGTCTTCTGAGATGCCTAGTGTGTGCGATGACGCGTTATCACGAGCACCACAAAGATTAGACACCTAGGGTTTATTTTCATGCATATTTTTTGAGAGACATGTCGTCTCCGGATGTATTAAGACGAACATGTATATTTTGATCTATCTGATGCATGATGTGCAAACATTTCGACACACACACACACACACACACACAATATATATATACATATGCTTATGGTTTATTGTGTTTTTTATGCTTCTTTTTCTGTTTTAATTACATGTTATGAAAATGTCTATCTAATACATAATTGGCTAATGCATCAGTTAACGCATTTAATCGTCTTGGAATGTGTTGATATATGATGAAATTAAAATTCCTTTCTAACAACTTAACATGTAGATATAACCTTAGAATTAGATGGTCTTTGACGGAATATCGCCCATTGAACTGGTGGACGACAAGCTAAGAATCCAAGTTCACAACCAATGTTTGAATACAGAGATTGATCGCCTCAGCCAGTAACTCAATAACAGCACTATACTCAACAACATTGTCCGTGGTACAACCTAGACAAACCCCTTGAAGTTCTACTAGCTCACCATGAGGATCGTAGATCACCCATGCCGCAAAAGACAGGTTGCGTGTACTACGGGAGGCACCATCGAGGAAACGAACGTAAAGTGAACCAGACATCTGTACAAGAAGCAAAAAGACACAATAAGCGGCAATCACGCCGACACACCAAGCCAAAAAATGATGTTGGACAACTAATCCTCAATGTCTTAGTGTGGAAGCCGAATGGACAAAAGGATTCCAAGAGACCTTGGGATGTGAATCCCAATGGTCACAACAATGTACTATAAATGTATATCTCCTGTTAATAAAAAAATGTACTCACGTGATTTATCTTTCCTATTGTTCTTGCTCCCATGTGTGTTTAACATGGTATCAGAGCAGGCGATTACTGGTCCTGCTCCAATTTGAGCCACTTGTTTTGTGGTTTCTATATATATGTCAGTTCTGCGTTACCTAACCTCTGCCTCTGCTTTATTCCCATCAGCCCTGAAATAACCTACCTCTGCCAGCACTGCACATCTGTCCATACTATCAATTTCTTATAACATTATCATTTCCTGTTTTAGCGCTGAGGCCTGACGGTGCCATTGTAGAGATAGGCATCCATCGATGAAGGTCCGCTCCTGTTGAATGCGTTATGTTCAAGCTGCGCCTGACAAACTGTTGTCTCAATTCAATAGCTGCGCCTGACAAACTTCTGTCTCAATTCAATCGCTGCACCTGACAAACAATGTACTATAGATTTATATCTCTTGTTAATAAAAAAATGTACTCACATGATTTATCTTTCCTATTGTTCTTTCTCCCATGTGTGTTTAACACGGTATCAGATCAGGCGATTACTGGTTCTGCTCCAATTTGAGCCACTTGTTTTGTGGTCTCTATATATATGTCAGTTCTGCGTTACCTGACCTCTGCCTCTGCTTTATTCCCATCAGCCCTGAAATAACCTACATCTGCCAGCACTGCACATCTGTCCATACTATCAATTTCTTATAACACTATCATTTCCTGTTTTAGCATTGAGGCCTGACGGTGCCATTGCAGAGATAGGTCTCCATCGATGAAGGTTCGCTCCTGTTGAATGCGTTATGTTCAAGCTGCACCTAAAAAATTGTTGTCTCAATTCAATAGCTACGCCTGACAAACTATTGTCTCAATTCAATTGCTGCGCCTGACAAACAATGTATTATAAATGTATATCTCCTGTTAATAAAAAAATGTACTCACATGATTTATCTTTCCTATTGTTCTTGCTCCCATGTGTGTTTAACATGGTATCAGAGCAGGCGATTACTGGTCCTGCTCCAATTTGAGCCACTTGTTTTGTAGTCTCTATATATTTGCGTTACCTGACCTCTGCCTCTGCTTTATTCCCATCAACCCTAAAATAACCTACCTCTGCCATCACTGCACATCTGTCCATACTATCAATTTCTTATAACACTATCATTTCTTGTTTTAGCGCTAAGGCCTGACGGTGCCATTGCAGAGATAGGCCTCCATCGATGAAGGTTTTCTCCTGTTGAATGCGTTATGTTCAAGTTGTGCCTGACAAACTTTTGTCTCAATTCAATAGCTGCGCCTGGCAAACTGCTATCTCAATTCAATCGCTGCGCCTGACAAACTGCTGTCTCAATTCAATTCGGAGCCAAACTATCAAAGAAATTTTGAGTTCATGGTATGTATGTGTGTTTGAAAGAAAGTGCAATGTGTAATCGTGTGAAGGAATTGATTTTTTGGGGTTTTGGGGCTATATGATTTGCACAAGGCGTATGGTTCACGTTTGTGCACTGGCAAGCTTTAGACAATGAGTAGCTTGCAAGATTCATGCTCTTCCTTTTCGTTCGTTGTGTGTACATTCTAAAAGGATTGTGGCATAGAGAATTTGTTGTTGATTCTGAATAACATTGGCTCTAATCACCTTGTAGAGGGCATGGACCTCCTTCAATTGCCATAATTTCCTGAAGTTGTCAGCAAACCTTTCCATGAGAAATTTCTCCCAACAACTGAAACCAACGCTATTTTGGAAGAAGACTAGAACCAAAATGAGGGTGAAGACATTGCTCGTCCACTTATTAACCATAAAGAGAGTCCCTATGATCTGATGATCCAATCCCGCATTCTGCGGCCTCCCCGCTCCGAAAATTCTTGTAGCGTCTCTCCAAATTCTTTCGGCATAAACCTGCAGCAACTCGAACATTATTTAACCTCCACATGCAGATACTGCGACCACGTGTCTCTTCCCGACGTATTAACACCACTCACCCATTGGAGCCACTTAGATAAAGAAATGTTGGCTGGCGCGGGCAGATACTTGTGCAAACCTCTGGCAGTGGAATTTGTGTCCAACTACTCTCTGCAATGTCGAATGCTGCCATGAAATAGATGGCACGCCATGCCATTATCCAATAAAACTTTCTATTTGAATAGAAACCATTGCGATGAGGATAAATGAAGAAGGGTACTTTCATGGAAACCCTAGTCCATGCATTGGACTCTGAATCATAAATCTGTAACACCATTACATACCCAATTCGTTCTTTACCAGTAATTTGACCGAGAAAGACAGTGCAACACCTCAGGGTAGTGTCGAAGGTCAGTGCATTGAAATGCCAATATGGGTTAAATTGGGCAGGGCGGGGGAGTTGTCTCCAGGTTCTGGTAGCAGGATTGAATAGGGAAAGATTCAATCTGTCTCCATTTCTCATACAGAGGAAGATGCTCTAGCACAAATCCACAATGATTAGGTTATTAATTGGAAAAGGGGCTTTATAAATATTTATATCCAAACCACCACCGTGTGTTAATTCTATGACCCACGGATCCTGATATAGGGGATCCCAATAGAGTTGAATGAGAAATGCATGGATTGAATTCACTGAAAAGTTTGGATCAATTCTTTGCAAGGCATCTCCAGGAGGTAACAGAATTTTCCATCGTTTGCAGACAATCCTCATTCTAGCAACATCCCAAACAGGAAGCCTAGCTAAAATCGAACACAGTAAACTGTCGGGAAAGGCATCCCAAATATGCGTTTTTGTTTCCATCTGAATCAAGAACAGAGGTTTATGTTTCGATCTGTTGATTGTTCATTTCAATGGTAGCCCACACTCATGTGGTACAAGAAGGACCTGTTACTGGAAGGGTGGCAGATGTTATTGCAGCTACTAACACTGCAACAGAAGTTGCTTTGAGACTTGTCAAGCCAGGAAAGAAGAATAAGGATGTGACTGAAGCCATCCAAAAAGTCGTTGCAGTGTATGACTGCAAAATTGCAAAGGGAGCTATGAATAATTTGCTGTGTTTATAATAGTTGATTGCATCCTTTGTTGATTGTTGGTGTTGTATTAAACTGATGCTGCAACGTGTGTTTGAAATCATGTTTTCAATGCAACGCAGAAGAATTGAAATAAAATGTGTTGATTTGGACTCCGTTCACTAAGGAAGGTTACATCATATTTCCTTATTCCTACTCTAATGCCATTATTCCGCATTTTTCCTGGTGAATTTGCTAATTTAAGAAGCATAAAGTATCTGGAGGACCAACAATAGCACTTAGGCAAGGTTCAACCCCTATTGTCGACTCCATAATATAGACTTGAAAATCTGAGCACGTGCATCCCTTGGTACATTGAGAATTTAGAGGGTCGAAAGCACTCAAAGGTGCGTTGGTAATGGGCAGAGACAAAGTTTGTTACAAACCTACTTAAGCTAATTTTGATGCAGTAAATATTCATTATTGGCCATTTAGAAAACATTGCTTGTATCTTTATTTGATCAGTGATGGGGACTGTTTATATTTTTTAAAGTTGCAACAATTTGGCATTATTTAGTAGCAAGCCAAGACTATCCTTTGTAGATCGAATTGGTGTATTTTATTAAAGGTTGTTCATATCAGAGATTGTTATTAAACTAGATTGAAGTTGTTGCCAGAACAAGTTCCCTTGGATTAAAGGATGGTACAGGAAAATATCTTTTTGAGGCCTAAATTGCTTGTAGCTTTCTTGGAAGTTAAATTCTCAGGTGAATTGAAGAAAATTCATTTTTGAATGAGGAGTCTGTTTTCTGAATATCACCATTCTTTGTGTGTTGAATCTATTGCAACCTGATTGATTTGAAGTTGTTGCCATAAGTTTATATAAAAGAGCAATTGGTGTCCATCTTTTCCTCATTGTTTTACTCTTTTTTAAGGTTAAAAATGGCTCCAATTGGTGCAATATTAGAGTTAGTGGACAATCTAATACTCTCTACTATGGATAATACAGTGAAAATCAGCAAGGATTTTCTCTCAGAAATTCAGATATGTCTACAAAATGCACAAGAAAAGATTGATTTTTTGGAGCTTGAATCACAGCTACAGCAAGAAGAGCTACATCAAAATAGACATCATTCTGAACCTATTTTTGTTCAGAACATTGAGACAACCACCCATCAGCAGCAAGTCAATAATGTTACTATTCATTCAAATAAAGCAGCAGTTGTACATGTAGATGCAGAAACTCAGTCTGCACTTCCCAAGCCCATCATCAGACCTTGGGAACAACTTGTCCACAACAAACATAGAACTGGTCTTGGATATGACAAGGACTTGTCCTTTCATATTCCAGACTATCCCAAGCCCATTCAGTTTCAGAGTGCTGGATTCATTCATGGCAGTTCACCTGCTCCTTATGATAGTTCAGCTTCAACTATTCCAGACTCTGCCCCTCTTCCACAGCAACAACAACAACAACAATTTTTAAAATGCCAACACTGTGACCAAGTTGGCCATATGAAAGATCACTATTTTGATCTTCATCCATGTAAGCACTGTCATAAAGCCACCCGTTCTTCACACATATGCTTCAGAAACAAACGTCCTGTAAGAACAAAGATTCATCTAGGATGGATTGCTTCTTGGCAATGGGCATCAACAGCCAAGAAGATATTCCAAACACATGTCAGAACTTTTTCTAGAATATTGAACAGTCTTGCAGCTGAGTTTTCTCCATCATCTCACCTTGTATCTGACAGGGGGGGAATGATGGTCATCTACAAGCTTCAAAGCCACATCAAGTGAGCCTAAGCCACAACCTGCCACACCAGTTTCAGAGTTGTAGCTAGAGACAAAGATGCCCGTGAACATGCCTTCAGTTGACAATATGTGACACTTCCTCTAGCAGAAGACTTCAGCTTCTTGCCAGTTTTGGAAGAATTCCAGGAACAAAATTGAGAACACTTCCTTTAGCATAAGACTCCAGCTTCTTGCCAGTTTTGGAAGAGTTCCAGGAATTTCATTAAGCATTCCAGAGTTGTTGGTCATCCTTAAACCATCACAGGTTGAGACTTCCCTTTTCAGGTTGAAGTTCTACCTTTTATGCGAGGTGAGACCTCCCTTTCATGGTTGAAGGTTTCCCTCCTCAAAACAATAGGAGCACTTCCACTAGCAGAAGACTTCAGCTTCTTGCCATTTTTGGAAGAGTTTCGGGAACTGCACTAAGCGTTCCAGTGTTGGTGGTCATCCTTAAACCACCGCCCTTTATACCAACATTTCAGAGAGCACATTCAGCCTAGTGCTGCCATGCATATTTGCACATTTTGTATTACAGCTCTCTTCTTGGACTCATACATAGCCCTTCGGATTAAGGGGGGGAATGTTGGACACCTAATCCTCAATGGGTTAGTGTGGAAGTCGAATGGACAAAAGGAGTCCAAGAGACCTTGGGATGTGAAACCCAACGGTCACAACATGTACTATAAATGTAAATCATTTGTTAATAAAAATTGTACTATCATGTTTTATCTTTCATATTGTTCTTGTTGCTCATGTGTGTTTAACAGGACACAATGAAGATAGAGTCTTTTGTCAGGATTATGTTTAAGCTCCTTGCATCTAAATTTCTTTCTTTCGCGTCCTCTTTTATTGATTTCTTCTCTAGAAAAATTATTTCATTGATTATTCCCTTCTTGATCAAGGCATATGGTCTCTCCATTTGACGGAGTTGTTGTCTTCCTCTTTGCAAAGGCTTTCTCACATTCCACAACTTTTTCCACCAATGAGTTAAATGTAATAGACTTCAATTGATCACTAGCTTGTAAGGATTCAAGGTAGTGAAATTATGTAAGGTAGAGGACCTTGATGAAGGCTATGTGAGGAAGATCTATCTTCACTATAGTGACATCTATGTCATACATGGTGGTTTTTATTTGAGAAACCAAGGCCATGTTGTCATCATCCTTTAACTCTAGGTTGAACAGTTTCATTAGTAGTTGCACAAGTTCCAATTATGAGTATGGGTCATACAAGTCTTTAACCTTCTTTAGAGCACCATGGGAATCTATAATGGAACCAATATGAAAACTCACCTCTTCACTTATTGATGCAACGATCAGGGCATAAGCTTTATTAACTTTGTTCTTCCATATGGTTGTCTCGTTGCCTAATGTAGGCTTCTTAGGTCCATTATCCTCCTCTTCTTCACAAATTCCATCCCATCAATCATTGTAAATGAGTTTGTGTTTGATATTTTTGGACCACTCTTAGTGGTTCTCCTTGCCATTCAGTGCTACACCAAAAATTGAGATGAGGGAATGCATTTCTATAAGCAAAATCATTACAAATTATTCTCAAATTTAATTCACCTGGACAACTAATAAGAATTCCAAATTGACTAACCAACTATTTAAATTTATTTTCAAGAGTATAAGGAAAGAACACTCTTCTATTATCATTGATTCAACCACAAATCTCCACTTCAACCTCAAAACTAATTTTGTGTTGGAATCAATAACAAGCAGCCATGACATCGAACCAAGAACTAAATGAAAATATCATTACATTGTGCTTATTATTCAAGAATTAAACGAATTATCATGACAGCAAAAGATAGTTTGTTAACTTCGATTCAGTTTCTTTATGCTTGGAAAGCGATGAAATCAAGAAGGATATATTTATCTTTGGCCTTCAACATGGATGTACATACAATGCTCCAATAGAGTACAAATTAAACTACCCACGGGGGATTTTAAACAAATTTAGTGGTTATTTTGGAAGTTACAAATTTTGGTTTCTTGTGATCAAATTTTGACGTTTCATATGAATCAAAGGAAACTTGGACCATACGAGCATGAACAAGGAACTTATTCTGGTATAGAAGTGGGAGGGAAGATTGTAGTTGTCTTGGGGTCAAGTGGAATTACAATGGATTCAACAGACATGTATATGTTGAAGTCAATAACTTAGAAGAATGAAGTGTTCTATTTCTCTTAACTCAACTATTGGTTTTGACAACAAGACCTTCATGCTAACCAAGCACACCATCACCTACTCACTAATCATGTTTTAACCAATTGTAACCTCATTTTCTGAAATGCAAAAACCTGGGGAAAAAAGTAACCCAAAAGAAGACCATGGTCATGCCCTTCAGTCCACTGACTATGGAGCATTGGTGTTTCATTATGGAAGCCTCAACTACAATGGAGACAAAGGCAGAGAGATTTGCAATCAGCTAACAGTAAATTGGAACCTAAAATTTACCTTGAGAACGAGATCTGAGTTGCAAATGGAATAGCTAGAAAGTGTTTCTCTAGAGCTGAGGCATAGATAGAAAGGTTCGTATTCATGTTTCTAACCTTGGAATTTCTACATAGCAATGGCAGGATGGTGGGACTGGTTGCAAACTTTATAGACAAATATGGAAAGATTGAAGACAAATAGAGAACCATGGAATTACTAGGCTCTAATACTAATGTCAAAGATAACTCCAAAATGGGATGTTTTCTATTAATCCTTCAACCATATTTAAAACAATAGATAAGTGGTTCTTAGTTTCATCTTCCAAGAGGTTAACCTATATTTTTGTATTCTTGTATGTTCATATTCCTAACATTTACAATGATACAAAAATCTCGTATAAGTATGTGTCCAACAAATAGAGTTGAAAGACAACTTCTAGATAAGGTTTGTTGTCTCCCGGATTGTACATGCACCGTGACAATGTTCATGATGGGGATTGTCACTTTGATCCCCACCCACTCCATTCTAGTTGTCTCCGAACAACATGCTATCGGGGGTAGTCCCTATGAAATGAGATAAAGGAAAACAAGTTGGTTAGACACAGATGAGTGGCCTAGCCATGTGGTTAAATTCGACCAAGATTATTGATTAAATTAGATTTTAAAGTATGAGACCGGTGCCTTAATGGAGTCACAAATTCTTGCTGATAATAAATTGGGGCCAAATGACCGAATGGACACATGATGCTTAAGATGATTGACTAACCTGAATGATATGCAAACCTATGACCTATGTGTGATGCAGAGATCTTGGTTATTTTAGTTAAATGTTTAATCTAGATGTAACATTCCTTTAATTATTTTGAAACTGGGCTCCAAGGTAGGTTGTGGGAAGGAGGCCAACAAGAAATAGGCTAAGCACTGATTAACGATACCTTTTGTTGTGCTCCTAGCACTCGATGCCTCCAACGATGCAGAGACTATGGCTTTGAAGACTGCAAGATCACCGTGTTAACCACTGAAGAGTTGTCGAGGCCCCTCAACCCAAGTGAGAAGAGTTGTCCTATGTCTCTATCAACCTAGCTTATGCTAGGAGGTAAATTATTAGTGCAATCTAGACATAGGATGCTAAATGCAAGATGATGAGTGAAGTTATCTTGAACTAATATTGTTTAAGTTTCTTAAGTACTTAATTTATGATTACTCTTTATGTCAATAGTACTTAACAACAATGGGAAAAACAATCTTGATACAAGATGAGTGCTTAACGATACAAGTGAAAAATTCAACTATAGGTCAATCGACAAGATGCATAAGTAAATCAACTTATCCACCAATGATTATCAATACAAGATATTATGTCGATTCAAAGTTAGAAATCCAAGTTAACTTTATCAACAATATTAACTTCATATTTTGAGTGCAAAGTTAGACAACCTTTAAGACCAAGATAAAATAATCCAATTCCAGAATTATGACATATATCAATAGTAATAATTCAGTGATTTCAAACTTTATTAGTGTTATGACAACAATGCAGAAACCACTTCAAATCACGAGATTTGCTCAACCATGAAACATAAAAATCTCCAATGACCAGTGAATGTAAATTAACTTACTTAACCCACTTTATAAATGATGTATTCCATGATATTTCAGATCTGATTTATTTATAACAGCAGTAAATAAATCACATATCAGCGAGCTAATGAAGCTAAATATAAATTATCAATGTGCCCAAAAATAGTAAAAATGTAATGAAACTTAAAAATTTCAATTTTAGGAGTATTTAAAGGGTGTGATTCAGAAGTTTCAGATCTAGTCTATTTATTACAACAGTAAACAGAAGACATATCAGCAACCCAGCAATGCTCAAGACAATTCTCAATATTTCCAAAAATAGTAAAATTCTACCGAAATTTTAAAATTTTAGCCTTTTTTGAGTGTGAGATTCAGAAAATTGTAGATATGATATGTTTATTACAGCAGTGAAATAGTGACAGATCAACAAGCTAAAAATATTAGAGATGATGCCCAAAATGCCTAAAAATAGTAAGTTTTTGCAAGAAACTGAAAATTTAGATGTTTTGATCCTTATTAAGTATATGCTTCAAAAATATTTCAAACCTGAATTTTACAGTTATGTAATAAATTCCAACGAGTTAAAAAGTTAAATCTAGGTCAAATTAGATATGCGTGGCCAAAACTTGTGAAAATTTAGATTTTTCAATTCTAATTGATTTTGACCATTTAAAATGTGATTTTAGGGTTTGGATATTAATGATTTGACTACTGTAATAAAACTAAAGCAAAATAAGGGTTTAGAGGTCAAACCCTAGCCTCAAGGCCTTGAAGATCCCACCGTTGAAAATCGATAAAACTTTGGGATCACTTTGCCACTTGAAAAATAAGAATTTTGAGACCTTAAACCTGCAAAACCACCAAGTATTTAGCCTTAAAACTTGATATTAGGGTTTCAGGTCAATTTAGGGCAAAAAAAGGTCATTTAAATGGAAAACAAAGCTAAGGGAGACAAATTTGTAGGGATAAAAGGGCTAGGATGATTGACCGGGGGTTGAAATGGCAAGAGGAGGCAAAAAATTGAAAACCCGTGTTTTGGAAAAGTGTTTTTTCTTCTAGATATGAATTTTGTCGTCAAATCTTTAGTAAATGTCTCTACAAAATTGTTTAGAGACTAAATCTTACCCTCAAGGGCCTAGATCTAGTTCTTCTTCTCTTCCCTGATTCCTTGATCCAACCTGCAAAAATGAAAATAAAAACACCCAAACCCCAAATATATACAAAATACTAAAAATCTCCAAAACTCAAGTTAGAAAAAATAATTTTCAAGTTAGATCTACAAAATTATTAACTAGATCTACAAATATACAAGGGTTTTAAAAAAAATAAATTTTTGAGAAAAATATTTTTAAAGAATTTTTTCCTTCGAAAAATAGCTAAAAATACTTTAGAAACCCCAACGTATACTATAGCCTTAGTGAAGATTTAATCCACCATATAAATCTTTGGAATCCAAGCGACAATGATTCTTGCCCAAGTTTGTGAACTTAGAGGCCAAGGACTGAAGTACCTACAAGCACTATGAATTTATTTCAAAATAATTTGTTAAATCACATGGGAAACCAAACCCCCTAAGATTAGCCCAAAACTATCAATAGTATGGTTCTATCTGCATCTAATGAAAAACAAATCTTACCAATATTCATTACAACATAGAAATGCACATACTCAGCACATACCACAAATCAATAAACAAGAACACCTTGAATTTCACCCCAAAGTCTATTATGGTTGAAAAAATAGTTCTCAGTGGGACAATAGTTACAAAATTGTTTCAGCAGAAATTTTCTAGCCAAAAATCAAGGTGACTAGACTCAACTGACTCTCTAATTTATAGATAAATCCTCCAAATGGAAAAATAACAGCTAGTTTCTTTTATCATTGTCAAAATAATAATGGTCGTTGATAAACACTTCAAGATATTTTAATCTTGGCCTTTGATTTTTTATTTTTGATGAATTTTTGAATTTATCATTTAATTCCATTTTAACTAACTCAAAATTAATCATTTAGAGCTAATTTCCTCAAAAATTTGACTTTCACTTAATCATCAAGGTCCAAGGGTCCAAATTTTCTTGAAAAAAGACAATATTCTCTTGGTGGAAGACCTTTAAAATTTGATTCTTTTAAGACTCACGAATTTTTCCATTTGGAGAATATTTTCCTATGACAAATTAACTTAACTTTAATTAATTAATTTATGGCTTAGGATTTTATTTTATTTTGCATAAAATTTAATTAATTTACACGTGAGGGGATTAATTATTTTTCTAACCCTCTAATACCTATGATTTTTCATTTACAAGACTCAAAGAGGAAATACACATTTGCCTTGGACCCTGACGACACATAACCCATCTGCGGCTCAATATGATCTAGTAAACCAAGTGATTTAGAATAAAATAATTAAGTCAATTAGCTTAAATTACTCTCAAACCACTTTTACATCTGACTCTATAGAGTTCCATAACTATGTTGTTTTGACACCCTTTTTCCACCATTTTCCTCTTCTTCATCATCATTATCAACTCAATAAAGGCAATAAATCATAGATTTTTATAAAGTAATAACTCTTATATGTCTTATTTCTCATATGCGTTAATGTTCTTTATTGTTATATTAAAGAGTGCACTAGCTACATAATTAACATGATTATGCATCCATTTTGTAAATCTGCAACTACCTCCATGGTTCGCGGGGTTCTGATGCGCTAATGAAACAACTAAGCATATGGGTAGTTGAGGATTGATCCCCTCATGGATCTCCTCCTATTCGATTGAGCCAGTTCATCAAAAGGATCGCACAACAACACGGTCAAAGATACAGGTCAATACATAACAGCGAGGAGTCCAGACACAACAGGTTTTCTCGATTTGCTTTCCAAATAAAAATTTACGAATAACGATTTTCCTGTTTAAGTTTCATATTTGAATTAGGATTAAACATCAGATCTGTAGGCATGAAAGTATCAACAGATTGAACACGCATTCGATATAAATATGTATTCTCTGTAAACGATAACAAGGGAGAAGTGTTGAGCTTATTGCTGAAGAAATTGTGAACTAGACTTTCGTTTTTGCATTATTTGAAGTAACTTTGTTGATCTGATGTGTATGTGATTGTGAATCATACCTATTGGGTGTGGAGGGCCCCTGCAAATAGTCAAGGTTTTAGTTTATGTTTATTTCATTGCTTTGTGATTGCTTTTGTTCAATTACTTTCCGTTACTTCATTGTTTTCGTTATTTCGCATAAACTCAGTTATCTCGTTATTATTTCGCATTTCATTTATAGTTACAGTGTTTCACATAGTCTAGTCCTTCAATGCTTTTTCGCTTCATTATATTCAGTCTCTTCATACTTTTCAAAGTTAGAACTTAGATCATTCTATGATTTGTAATTGGGAACTTCCTTCATGCTTTTTAAACTTGGAATTGTATATATTACATAAAACGAGTTTTTGGATTTTAATACTCTGTTTTCATAGCAGCAAAGTGTTTATATAGATTCATAAATTTAGGATGGATAACGTAAGACATTTTTAGATAATAATCAATTAGATACTATTTGATAGATTGATCTAACAATAGCTTAACTTTCATTCAATCTAACAATATCTTAGCTCTCATTCAGTCTAACAATAGCTTAACTTTCAAATATTGTAGGAATCTAACTCTAATAAAAATTTAGATAAACAATGAAAATCTCAAAACAAACATAACCATCATCTTACTAAACGAAAGAATAGGCTTCTAGCATATATAGTGCACTTGCACTTCACAACTTTACCAACTCCAGACAATAATTTATGCTTGCAATTTAAGAACATTAAATTGACCAAACAGACTCGACTAAAACACTAGGACTCACCTAATAATTTGACAATAAATTTCACCCTAGCTTTGGGAGTTTAAGCTAGAGAGAAAAAAAAATTATGATTAGCCATGTCGAAAAACACAGGTAATTAGTGAAGTTAAAAATTCTCCTAGGATGGAATTCGTCATCAAATTATAGGTTTACCTAGGTTGTTACATAGATTCAAGGTTTTACTAAGATCATTTACGATATATAACTTGCAGAATGGGATGACCATGACGATTGTTGTTGTGTGATCTAATCCTTGTAGAAAAAGTTGGCACTTTTGTTTCCTTGGAGCTTTGACAATTTGAGTGCAACAAAGCCAAATGGAACTCTAGGGGGAAGGTAGAGGAAAACTTTCGTAGCTTCATTTGGTAAAATATTTTGAGGACCATAAGCATGTATAAAGTGAAAGGTATGGTTTGAAATGGGTCAAATATATAATTTCTTAGATATCTTGGTACTTTCCAAGATTAAAACAAACAAAAAAAGGTCAAATATATAATTTCTTAGATATCTTGGTACTTTCCAAGATAATAAAAAAAAAGTGTGAAAATTTTGGCTTGTTAGGTCCATTTTAATAACAAGTCCCAATTTGGTAATACTGGGTCTAAAAACTTTAAGAACCTATTTAAAGTATCAAAATATAATTTTTGGAATGAGCTTGGATCCCACCCACTTGATTTGTTCTACACTGTGATATATTCAATAGTGCAAAAATCACCTCAATTGGAGTTCATATGCAAAAGCAATTCTTCCTACAAATGGACCTACCCTATTGACACCCATGGTATTGAGTAGATGCCATGTCAAACCCCATTACTTACACATGTAGGGCTAGTCACTTGTGGACTTTCGAGAAGATTTTAGAGGGTCCAAACCCTAACACTAATTGGGAGTTGAGGCATAAAAATCTTGACCCTAGATGACTATCAAGCTATGTTAAACTCAAGGCCACTAGGAATGAAAGGGGTTTCATTCTTTTGGTATCATTATTATTTCATAGTTGACGAGAGCATATAACAATGAATATTGAAAATAACAATGGAGGTATAAAATTCTATAGTAGTTATTCAAGCCACAATATACATGCCAACCCCATAGTGATTTGTACTTGCATTTCATAATTAGGAAAAGACCAAAGCATAGGCCTCGCCTTCTAACTGAATCGTCCCCATGTATTGGGTTTCTCAAGTCACATCTTGTGCTCCATTGTGTGAATCATGTGTTCATCTGCGTAATTCTTTCATTTGTTCTTAGTTATGAGGACTATGCTAGTAATATTAAATTTAAGATTTAAAGTAATAAACTGCATATTAAAATATTTCATAATATTGTAAGACATTTTGTGATAAATTGTTCCAATGGAATACCCATGTTCATTTATAGATCACTAACGATAAATAGACATTGTTTGAGGCATTTTCTACATATTTGGTGGTGTGTTTCACATTTGAGGAGAGCTTTATAGAGTGAGAACATTTTATTCAAGGCATTTCCTACATATTTGGAGGAAGGATCTTCAAAAATAAAGAGATGCCATGAAGCATTGTTGACATTGTCAAACCTTCAAATGAAAAATAAATGCATGTCTTGAAGGGATTTCATGAAATAGAAAAAACACATGTAACAATATGTACCTATTTTATTCACTCATAAAACATACTAAATGAGGATTAATGGGCCTTCTAGAGAGATTATTTTATGAATTAGTGTTTGATTCATAGGATATAATAAAGGAGACAATTCATCTGCTAAAGGTATGGAGTTATTTTATTCACCTTAACTGTAAACTTGAGGAAGCTTCTAGGGCATTTTAACTAGAAATATTATTTTATGAATTAGAGTTCGATTTAAAAGATATAATAGATGAGAAGATTCTTTCAGTGAAGGTATGGTTGGAGTTGTAGGAGTTTCCCTCCAATCTTAGTTGAATATATTTTAGGAGAAATAAGTCAAGGGACAAGTTCAATGTGAGGATTTTCCACCATTTCATGTATGATTAAGGCTTTTGCGGGTACCACATTGGGTTTGTTGCTCAAATAATCTTTAGAGAATGGCAAGTTTGTCACATAAAAAAATATTAGAGTAGACACTCTAAATCCTCCCTAGTCCTTGATGTAAAAATGAATTATAGATTGATATTTACTACTATAATTCTTTAATTATGGTTGTTCACTCTAATTTTTAGGGCTATCCTAGTTAAAGAGGAACAGTAACACATTATGGTTCTCTTGATCTTGTGAAATCAGAGTTGAAGAATGATGTATTGTTGATTGTTTATTCTGTAAGAACATTGTACTACTTTGTCTATTGATGCAACTATGAGATGACCTCATTGTTTTATTCACATATAAATGCAAGCTCGAGATGCATGCCCTCAGGACCCACCTTAGTGAGTTTGAAGTGGGTACACATGGACTCCAAGTAGAAATAATCAACATCTCCCATGTGTGAACATGTTCATTCTAATGATGTTCTCATTCTTTTCCAATAAAACCTCACTATGAAACATAAGTGATGCTTTCACACCCTTATGCATAACCACCCCAGTGAGCCCATTACCATAGACTAGTGCATGAAATTAGGGGAAAAAAAACCTCACTATGAAATGTAAGAGATGCTTTCCCACACTTATGAATAGCAACCCTAGTAAACCCATTACTATAGACTAATGCATGAAATTAAGGAAATGCCCAACTCAACTCTAAAGAAATAACCAACAAAATTAGTGATAATTAATTTAGCTAACCCTTAAACTAACATTCTAATGATGATCTCACTTTTTATACCCATTCTCTTTCCATTATAAATTTTTTCAACTTTAATGTTGTTAACTTAAATCTAAATACTAAGATGTCACTCCTACTTTCTATTACAATGATGATAATCTTTTGATATTATTGACCTACTTTTATAATCAATAATTAAACATAAATAAAAGCACTACATATTTCGTTGAGTATAACATTAAACCAATATAAGAATATGATATTTTTAACTTTACATATTTGGATATATTAGATTGGCACAAATTTTAACATAGTGTTTGGTTAAAAAAATAATGCAATTCACAAATTTCATACGATAATAGGCAGTTCTTCTAACTTCCACATGGTGTCCTCTTTAACACTAAATATTTGTAAATTAAACTAAAATTGTCTTCTATGCATTTTTAAGGCCTTCGATGGCCTATGATCAATTCACTTCGGAACAAAGAACCTAGTATCAAAGCAGTATGCATTTTTAAGGCCTTCGATGGCCTATGATCAAATTCACTTCAAAACCAAGAACCCAATATCAAAGCAATATGCATTTTTAAGGTCAATGATCAAATTCACTTCAAACCAAGAACCCAGTATCGTTTTTATGTAAGCTATATGGAAATATTTATATTACAAGAAAACTGATTTTACATTGATACCATTCATGTCCCAAAAAACTATGTAGGAACTTATAAACTAATAAACTGACCATAACTTGTTCCCATGGTTCCACATTTAGCCAAAAAGGAATACAAGATACGCTTGTTGACATACTAACTAATTAGCCCATTGAGAGTTCCATGCATTGGATTTACTCGGATTGACAAAAGAAAACCATGTTCACATATAGTCTAATGAGCCATATAGTTTGTCATGACTGTGTAGTAGAAATAAGCAAAACATCGACCAAAAAAAAAACAAGTGTCATTCAGAACTACTAGTCTAAGACAATAAGTAGAGAAATTGTGTTATATTTGCCTTGAGGTATTGCTTCCATTGGTACGTTGAAGACATTTGGAGTGTGAGGATTCGAACTGGAGCCAGAATCAAAGTCAAATGCCACAAAGCGTTCCACCCAGGTTATTCTTGAGACTATATTGCCCAAGTTATATTTATGTCCCGGAGGGTCCTTTTGATCTCCTCCTTCCCTGCAAATAATTGATAGGTCGACTTGCTTGTCACAGATAACCATGTAAAGGAAAGTCTCCAATTGCCAGTATAGAGCCACTGAATGAAGAAAGTAAAATCTCCTTTTGTGGAATTTGCCCAGGTACGGATTCCATGTAAAGGTGGAGCTACTAATTTGAAAATCTGAGTAGTAAGCCCAGTCACCAAATTCCTTGGCTTCTAGTTTAAGAATCTTGTTACTAACTTTGGGGGATTCGTGTCAAAATAGTATGCCACAGTATGCCAACCAAAAAGACGTCAACGTCACGAAGAAGAAGCTCCTACCACACCACCCCTATGACTAGGTTGGCAGAACCAACAAAGCAATTGTCTGAAGCGGACTTGACAAGGTGTTGTGCTTTACAAACAGCCCCCCATTTCATGTTATTTTTATTCATAAAAACATTAAAATATGAAATGGGTCCCTCTAAAATAAAATTGATATCAAAACTTTTACTTAACAAAAGTCCGATAATCAAAGGAGCGCTTTATAAAAAACCCTTTTAAAGCAATATCCATTTAAAATAGAAATAAAGCAAATATTCGGTCATTGCGATAAAGCAATCGCAAGATCGCATATCGCAATGACATGAGGGATGCAACAAATGACTTAAAGGCTTTCCGCCGATGCGATATAATGTTCGGCGATCGGCGATCGGTGATACCCAAATACACCACCAAATCACCCCATATCAAAGCCCCGATGCGATAAGCTATCGGCAATCGGCAATCGGCACATCCCCTTTATTTAATATCATTGCACATATGCCTTTCGCCGATGCGATATCGCAATCGGTGATCGGCGGGTCCCCTTGTTTCAAACTTAACACACATATGCCTTTCGTCGATGCGAAATCGCAATCGGCGATACTCAAGGCATTGTTAAACCAGTCTTATTATACCCCCCGATGCGATGCGATAAGGCACGGTTTTCAATAGAAAGCCGTTAAAGTGATTGGAAAGCCCAATTTACTGTTATTTAAGGCATAATCACTCCCGCTCGGCCGCCAATACGTCCATCGCATGCTTAAAGAGATCTATCGACCAAATATGGATATAATGGGCATTTATAAGGTGGCATGCTCTATACGGCCATTTAATGGATTCATGTCCTAAGATCTGCCTATAGATTGTCTCCGCGCCGGTTTTACAGAAGCAAAATATATCAGTGCTCATCTATTCATTTGCTATCAATTGTGAGTTTTATCGCTATCTCTCTGTGTTACGCCAAATTGCCTCTCTGTGCAGAATTCAGTCTCGGACAGGAGTTCGGGCATGATGGTTAAGAAGTCAAAGAAAATTGCAGGAGCTTCCAATCCACCAGCTGCCGGACAAGCCGCAGCAAACAGCAAAAAGGGCCTAATATCCGACACAACATGCGCAGGCCTCGCCAGAGTCACTTGGCAAGGAACTTATGACTTAATTGAGGCCGAGAAACCAACGCAGATGGTGGAAGAAGCTACCGCAGATTCATTGAAGAAGTCGGACTGCACTCTCAAAGATTTGGCCGATTCCTTCCTCCATAGGATAGCAGCAAGGGAGCAAATTCTCCCATATACAGATGTCGTGCGATGGGTGATTGAAGAAATCCCCATCACAGACAGAACTTTCAGCGCAAGGGATGGAAGGATTTTTGGGTCATTTAAGCCAGAAGATCTCAGGCAAATGTATCATTTGCCTAAACCAGAGAAGATATACAATAACGCCTTTTTGGAGAAGTTTGCAAGCGAGAACGAGATTGAGTCCGAACCTATCAAGGAATGGAGGCAAAATCCAAATAAACACAAGCACGAATCCTCCGGTAAGTACTCAGTCGACTCTTTGGCTTCTCCTTATTGCTATGCCGGTATAATGATGTGTAGATTGTGGGGTTTACACGACTCTTCCATTTTTACCATTGAGATGGTTCCTCTTATGGAGGCGGCAGTGAACATCACGATTATGGATTGGGCTACTATCCTTTCGGATAAGCTAGCAGTAGCTGTTAGTGACTTTAGGAATAAAACTAGAGTCACTGAGAGGAAAATTCCCCCATTCTACTATAGCGCATATATCCTAGATACCTTGTGTTTCAATTCTGAATTCCCTATTCTTGGTTGGAGGTGGACTGTACAGGACCCCTCGCCCATTCATATTTATCATCGCAAAATGTGGAAGTCATCCTATAAAAACCACTTGTATCAGATTTGTAATGGTTTCATGGTTCTCGTTTATTACTCAATTTTTGATAAACCCATTTCAAGGATCTCCTACCTAGCCTCTTTTGACTTGCCAGCAGTGGGTAATTGGTTTGGTGAAGAGCATTTTACTTATATTAGAGTCTTTGGCAGCCAAGCCAATCCTCATGTCCTCCCCTTATATGTTCCTGATAAATTGCTAGCAAGGGAAATTGCATACCAGATTACAGCTGAGAGTACTACACAGACTCTCAAAAAGGAGAAGAAAAGGGGCTGGCCTACTTTTCCTTTCAGATGTGGTGTCTTCACCCTACATGATCTTAAACATGCTGAAAAAGAGGCCACAAAGATTCAAGCTCTAAATCTGGCTACAAACCCGAATAGAGCATTCGACCCAAAGCGAACTGCATATGCCGCTTTGGAGCATGCCAAATTAGCAACATTTGATCACAAAGAAGATATGTTCAATGATGTTTTCTCCTCAGCTGAATCAATAGGTCAAGCCAAAGAACTCGCCAAGATGCGATACAACGATGAAGGGTTAACTGAGTTTAATAAACTTAGAGAGCAGAGGTTGCAAACTCTGCCTCTAGATTTATTAACTTCAACCCAAACAACATCATCAAGCGAGCCCAGCCAGCGACAAACAAAGAAACCTCCTGCTACAACGAAAGCAAATAATAACGAGCAGGAGGAACAACAAAGGAAAGACGAAGAGGAGAAACTGAAGAAAGAACAGGAAGAGCGCTTGAAGAAAGAACAGGAAGAGCGCTTAAAGAAAGAGCAGGAAGATAGACAGCGCAAAGAGCAGGAAGATAAACAGCAAAGAGAGCAGGCGGAGATGCAGCAAAAGGAACAGGAGCAGCAAGAAAAGGAAAAACAAGAACAATTGCTGAAGGAGTCTCAGTCTAAATAGACCACCACCGATACTAACGTGGGTGCTATCACAGACCCTGAATTGCAAAAGGAATGGCAGCAGTTTAGCACCATTATCAGTGGAGGAAAAGACTCACAAAGTACCGATACTCCTAAAACCAGCAATGTGCAGGATGATACCTCATCTCAGGTTCTGAGTGGAACCAGCGGCCCACCTAAAACTAAGGATATTGAAGTAATTCCAAAAGGTCCCAGCAACCAAATCACCCTACAAGTAGAAGATATTCCTCCATTGGATGTCTTCTACAGCCCAAGGCACAGAGCAGTGGTAAAACGATCGAGGAAGAGACGAAGACTTGATCAACCTTCTATCTTTCCAGAACAAACAATCACGGGCAATGTAGTGTGGAAGGAGAAACTGGATCCCTCCGATGATTTGACTAAATCACAGTACGCTGGAGCTTATTTAGCTGCAACCATCGATAAAGCATCGGAGGTAAGTCTTTTATTAAAGACTAAAGACCAGGAAATCTCCACGTTACAAACAGAATTAGCTGAAATAAAACAGAGGGTAATACAAGCCGAGGAGCAGTTAGCAGCACAACAACAGAGGACAGCGCATGCAGACGAACAGTTAGTGGAGCAACAACAAATAAATAACCAATTGGCTCAGCAATTGGAAGAAGAAAAGAAGAGGATTGATCAGGCAGCGATCCAGAAACAAAACGAATTAACAGAGGCTTTGGAACAATTGAAAGCAGCGAACGAGCAATTGATGAAAACCAAGGATGAGCATATCGCTCAAATAACAGCGCAGCTAGAAAATATCAAAGGAGATTCGCAGATAACAGAATTCAGAAAAGAGGCGATGTTGATAAACAATGCGCTGATATCGCAAATTAAACTCTTATCCCAACAACTCTCTCAAGCGGAGCCACTCTGCGAATTAACTACATCCATAAATGAGCAGGTAGAGAAAGCAAGGGATGACTTGAATCAAGCCGATGAAGCTATTACCGCATATCTTGAATGACAAGATTCGAAGTCGGGAAAAGCCTCCAATTTGCCAAGGATACTTGAGGTTCATAAAGATATACTGTTCACGGAATGGCACACACAGGTGTTAAAGGCAGAGAGAGCAACTTCAAGGTGTAGATTAACTTCTAACAATTTAGTTGATCTAGTTAACGACACTCTCTACAT